>JAAMXS010000300.1:0-41602 GCA_019693525.1 Cylindrotheca fusiformis | reverse complement strand
TATTGCATGGTCCGCAAAATCAACCGATTTTTTGATTCTCCCACCGATGTCATTGGAACGAATATCTTCCACCTTGCAATCTACCAGCGTAGCGGCAGCAGTGAGACCAGCCGCCCCAGCCCCAATAATCAACACTTTGCTTTGTTCTGCAGGCTGCATCATTTTATAATTGTAATCATCTTGAACATGGACGAGCGAATGAAGAACAAGAGTTCCAACGATGATGGCCCAAATCACGCCACCGGTGATCTTTGTGGAAGACTGCTGCTGATTTCGAAGGTCTCCATGAAAGGAAACCATGCCCCAGCTTCTGGTTTTCGATTGGTATGGTCGAAGAACCATTATGGCTGATGATGGAACACAATACGGTGCTCGTCCTGCTAGCTGGAGCAAGCAACAGCACGAACTTAGGATTCGTGTTCGTCACTTTGTGCTTTCAAAAACACAGTACGCAACTGCGTCGCATTTTTTATTTGTTTAGATACTCCGAGCCCAATCCCATTTAACACCTGAACGGCTTCGCCAGTATACAACATGTTTGAACAAGCAACTTTATTAAATGTTCCACCACTACTTCAAATTTCTCGTTAACTTTTTCGTTGTTTTTTTCGAATCATCACAGGAGGTACATCTTCCATATGTAATGTAGTTGAAAACTATGTATTCATGCTGGATGCAAAAATAGTATGTGCTACCCACGGACTGGCGATGCATCATGTGCACATATCACCACTTCAATTTCCCCCATCGAGATGTTGTTTATTCCCATAGAAGAACAAGCAAAGACCAGCGACTAGGTAAAGGGCTCCTAGGACATGAAACGTCAATCAAGGGGAAGGAAATGTAACCATTTTATGTGTTTTTCTCAATTTCCAGGAAAGTTCATTCAAGGGGAAGGGAATTTAACTCTTTTGAACATCGTCCTGGGGCGATTTCGAGTTGTATGGGACAGCTTATTCACGCAATTGACAAGAATTCTACTATCATTGCCTCCTAGTAGTGCTATCTGTTGAAGTGAAACCTCCATGATGCTTTGCTATGCCACTACTTGTTTCGCTACCAATCCTCAATCTTCGGATTACAACTCGTCTAGCTTGTCACAGTCCGAGGTATGCGAACACATAGGCTCTCATTCGCCTCCCAGTCACTAACTGGAAAGTGCCAAGTAGTCGTCCTCCCATCAATGGAACAGTTTCCTTGAATCTCTCGACTGTAAAAATCCGCAGTTCTGAATCCAATTTCCTTGTCATCGCAATGACCACCAACAAAGGCGGAGAACGTAAAGTTGACCATGAAGTTACTGTACCAGCGGCGGAACAACCGAGGTTCCAACAACGACAACTTGTGATCTCTCATTTGATCGTTTGACACGAGCATTGGCCTAACCCCAGGCCACCTACCATCTGGATTTCCTGGTGGAATATAAATATCTTGTCCATTCGTACTCTTTCTTTGACTTGAGACGCTGGCAAACATCCAATAGTAGTCATCAAGACAGCCAAACGGCACCACATAAACTTTGCCAGATTCAATCAACTGGTGTCGGATTCTCTTTTCGCTTTGTGTTAGCCTCTGTCTCTTGTTGCCAGAAGACGAGGTGATTGTAAAGCTATCTTGTGTATATTTCTTTGGTAGGATTACCTGTGCGAAAAGAAGGATGAAGGCATAAAAAAGTCAGGTAGTTGTTCCGTGCCCATAAGCAGATTCCCAGAAGAAACTACTGACCAAAACATTCTCTCCCATCTTCTCCAATTCGTCCACAACAAATCTGATTTGGAAATAGTTGAAGGTGCCATCATGAAAGTTTTGCATGTAGTATGCAATGTTCGGACCATCTTTGACGAATATCAGTCTTTCTTTTGTTCAAAAAGCACAAGCCGAACCGGTTTCATTTTAGTAAAGCAGTGAACACTTACCGACGATTGCAGTGAAGGGACCCCCGTTGCGTGTGCTGTGAACGTTATTTGAAGAAAGATTAGTAAAGTAATGCACCTTTTTGTCGCCACTCGAAGACTCACTCAAGCCACTCCCCAAAACGACGTAGTTCCATTTCTGCTTTGGTGTTCTTCTTACTGGCCTTTTCGTCATGCGAAACTGTGGAAAGATGGATCAAACCATCCTGCAGCTGTTTCTTTTGAGCGGTATCGAGACCGATCAATCGCAACTGTGTCCCAGTCCTCGGGCAGCGCCCATTTTGTTCATCTAAAGATACCCGGCTGACTACTAATTCGTTTGCGTCGGCTGGATCGTTGCAAACTTGAATCGACTCAAGCAAGTGCAAACGTTGCATCTGGGAAACATCCTCGAAACCTCGCTGAAACGCAGTGTACAGTCTCTTGGCAGAGGCAGCTGATATCTCAACGGAATTCTCTGCCAGCTCTGAGACGAGAAGATCGAATAGGTCCGGACCAGACTCCGGGGTGTAACCGAGATCTGCTATTCCTTCTATCGGATTGGAACCCTCTCTAGTTTTCAATTAGGGCAAAAAACGACAAGACTTCAGTTGAATGTGACAACGACTTACCTGAAGTATCCCTGTTCCGCTACACATGCAATGAGTTGAACAAACGTTTCAGGCTGAAGTACTACGTGCTCGCCTTCCTTCATTTTCACAAATAGATGGAATGCTGAGGACAGGTCTCTTTCATCAAGATATGCTTTGTAGACGGGAGCGTATGTCCGAAGACGCAACTCTTCATTTTTCTATGAAGAGGATACAAAGCAAGTTAGAAGGGAAGCCGATATAGAGCGCCCGCCATCGAATTTCAGGACTCACCGCGTTGGCATCAAGCAACCTTTCGGCTTCTTTTGCCCGTTTCTCTGCAACCAAGGCCCGAACGCGAATGCTTGTGCTTTGTTCCGTGGGTTTGAAAAGGGTGTCTTGTACGATAGCAATTTCAGAAGCCGTATCGGTCATTTTCTTGCTTTCCAAGCCATCTCCCCCGTCCATTTCCCGTTCTTGCGAAGCTGCTGTGTCCGAATCACCAACACTACTGAAAAAGTCAATGAGTGAGCCACCAGAAGATGAAACCTGAATACTAGAGCGGCTGGAGAATGTTGAACTGACGTAGAGGTAGTTGTGAAGCAAGTCTGTGTCCATTTGGAAGCCAGCTTCCTTCAATTTTTGCCAGCCAATGTCGAGAGGTGCCCCTATGGCTTGTTTAGCACAAAGGGCTCCTAAATTCGTAAGAGCGTTGACCGCAACCATATACTGTTGCTCATCCCAACCATAATGATCCTTGATCGCTTGTTTTTGGAGCTTCAACTCTTGCCGGAGTGTCTCACTGATGCCGAATTCCTCTTCGTTGGAGATTCCCTCATTCAAAATACTATCGAGTGATGGTAAGTGGCAATTAATCACTGGTTCTTCTGCCAATATCCATTCAACAATTGATTTTGCCCTCTCGTCATCTATCGGAGATTTTGTGTGCTTCCGCAGGAATTTCGGGTTTGCAATTACTCGCTCAATCATTTCAGAGTACTCATTGAAAGCTGCCTCGTCGTATCCATTCGCGCTCCGAGGCTTCCGACGTGGAATTATATCGAATATTGACACCGTCGACGACCCATCTTGTCCATCGAGCAAGTCCTTCGATTGAGTTTGAGATATGCTTTCATTTCTTCCGTTCCTTGCCTTGTTGTGCTTCATGATTGAGTTCACTTGGTCAAAAAACGAGCCGAGGTCTTCTTCTGCTGCAGCACCGTTATCCGCTGTACGATTCCTGCTCTTTGAAGGGGCATTTCCTGCGCGAGATCGTTTGGTATCACCCTTTCTTCTGCTGCTTTCGGATGAATCCATGTTTGAAAAGAAGTCGTCAAGAGTAAATTTCTCGTTCTTGCCATCCTTTCCAGCCGTCGTATCATGGGATGTAGATGCATCGAGTGCGCGTAGCAGAGCTTCGTTTTCTTTCCCCGAGTGGTTCGAAAAAACCCTATATTCTGATTGTTGATACGATGACAGAATCGATATCAATCTGGACTGGGCCATTTGGACAGCTCCTCGTCTGTGTGCCACAACCCGTATCATTACTTCTTCCCACTGTCTGAATGCGCCGGTACAACAACTCAGCCTAACACTCTGTTAAATCGAGCCACAACGCCTAAGATGTGAATTCAAATGTGCGGACCAGAATTGAATGTATTAACTGTGACAAGAGAGACATCATCGGAGAAGCCACATCACGACATTCCATTTCAACCGTAATGAGTGGTTTTAGTTCTGTCGTGACTCAAAGAATGCTTCAGTCACTAGCAATTTGGGTGAGTTTAGTAAAAAGCTACAGTAGTCCCTGAATTTGATACTTCTGGATCATTCTTGTTTTCATTATTCATCCATAAACAAACAAGGATAGGTGGATCTATCTATCAAAGTGCAGGATGGCCAATGCAAGAAACGATTGCTACTTGCGCATCAACCATATTCATGTTTCTACCTTTTGGGACGTTACACTATTCTTCAAACGCCACCGCAAGCGAAAGATTGATACTCTGTAAAACAGGATCAGTAACAGTGATCTCCTCTCCTGCCGAAATAAGAGACGAGACTGGTTTGTCCAAGTTCGGCCGAGTAGCTTTCTCCAAGGCAGGTGGCTTTTGCATGTAGAGAGTTTTGTCCGAAGCTGTCAGGCTAGGAGCTTCAAGTCTTAGATCCCCTTCACGCAACTGCTGAATCAATTGATTCAAAGTTATTTCCTTGGTAAGAGTCATATGACGAACTGATGCAGTGCAAACAGGGCAATCTTCTTTTCGTTCATAAACAAATGTATGGGAATATACCCCTTCCGCACCCATGTACATCATGTACGTATTCAAAGATTGAGAGCAAAAAGTCAAAACCTTGACTGCTTCACCAACGCACGCAGCGGACACAATTGCATTCGTACTCGCAACTGCTGGGATGATAGTCTTGACAACTCCCATAGTGAGCATGTAAGTGACTCCTTCGATGTTGTACTTCTTAGCTCGTGCCAACGCAGTCTCGTAAACCCATTTCATATCATTTGGACTATCCTTATCAAGTTTCTTATCTGGAAATTGTCTGGGCCACTCCAAGATGAAGGCATACGCAATGCAATGTTCTGGTCGACGAGGCGTTTCAGCGATCGTACAGAGTGGAAAGTTCCTTTGGGGCGGAAAGGCATCCAAAGAGCATTCGAAGCAGCTGGTGATTCGGGGCAAAATCACACGAGCTTGGCCAGAGAAGCCCTCGGTACCACCGTCAATGATGGGGATGATGGTGGACGGATCCGGGTCCCCATCTTCGTCGACCTCCACCAGACCACAAACAGTTGCATTGAGCCAACGCCGAGCCTCCACATTGTCCAGTCCCGAAAGGATGACATTGAACGAAGCATAGAATGATGGTTCCTTGTCCTGAATCTTCCCGTGGTGGGCCACAACCTTCATCCATGGGCAACGGTTATTGATAAATTCAGCAGCTACTTTTGCCTTGGATGAGCCAACGTCTTTTTGGCGGAAGAGAAACTGGCGATTCAAATTGGTAACGTCGATCGAGTCCAAATCAATGACATGGACGTCGGAGATTCCAGTCATGGCGAGGTCTTTCAAAATTTCGCAACCCAGTCCTCCAGCACCTACAACAAGGACCTTTGACTTGGTCAACGCTGATTCTGGCAAATCCGCAGTCGTGAGGGTGGGAGGTAGGTTCGCTAGTGGTTCGAACTCGCCAATCGGCAGTGCGCCAGTTTCATTGCCAAAGGGAGATGCCCGACTCATTAGGGTAAGAAGAGACCCCCGTGGAGGGACAGGTTGGTCGATGTCCTTAGCATTCAGAAAATTAATGAGAAAGGATCAATTGCAGACGCAATCGCAAGTTGGCTCCATCACACCACTTACCATCGACTGAGTCGATGGGCTTTTCTCAGTATCCATCAATTCCTCTAACGATCTCTTGCCCATAGAACTACCAGTCATTCTCTGCGGATTCGCCTTACAAAAATGGAATTCTCTCAACTCAATCGTTGCAACACGGAGAGGTGTCGTTGTGGGAGCTTGACCGTGGTGTTGATCTTCTGCTCACTATGCGTACATTCGTTCTAGACTACAAAAATCTCATTCATCAGTTGTTTTCTTCCGTGACTCGTCTTGCCTCGTCAGTCAGTCCCAAGACACGATACTCCGACTCCATCGACCATTCAACATCAGAAATATTCTTTGGCCAACAAAAATGACTAACAAGAAGGCTATCACAAAATCTTTATTGCACCTATTCCAGTGCTGTCCATGAAGAGGAGTACCGTTTCTCTACTCCTCAGTCTGTATATGATTCCAGGTGTTCTCCCATTTTCCAAATCATTTATTTTACTAAAACGATCTGTCTTGCCCTTTTCTTCTGTTGCTCCAATGGCGCCACCGTCGATTTCATCCAGGAACGGCGCCGCATCAGCTTTCAAGGCCAGTACTGGAAAATCAGAATCGTCACCCGAAAAACCTGCGACATGGAAGCTTTACCCCATGTCCTCCTACGACGAACTGCTTGGAAAGTTCCAAAAAGAAAATGTCAAAGTAATTCACATTGTGCGCCATGCCCAAGGAACTCACAATGTATTGGACAATTATGACGACGCAGCGAATCATGATGCTCGCTTGACACCTAAAGGTATACAGCAATGTCAAGAACTTGCACAGCATGTAAAAGAATCCATGCCAGAACTGGTAGGAAACAGTGCAGAGATCGGGGTCATCACTTCACCATTAACACGATGTGTTCAAACTACACTCTTGTCATTTCCTTGGTTGGCAGAAGCAGAAGCAACGACTAGTGACGTCCCCATTCTCGCCCATGAAAGCTTCCGTGAAACGGTCAACTACATTTGTGATCGACGAAGGCCCATCTCCCGAATTGCTCAAGAATTTCCTCGTGTAGATTTTTCGCTTTGCGACCAGGACCACGATTTCATTTGGGATGAGTATCGAAGTCGGCTATCAGACGATTGGGATCAACATATGGAATCAGCGGAATTGAATGCGGTTGCAGATCGAGCAGTGGAAGCATTTAGACTGCTGCAAGAACGGCCACAACATCATTTAATCGTATGTTCCCATTCAGGTAAGATTTGTTGCTTCTCTGGGTGTTTCGAGCCAGCTCTGGGCCCATTCTCAAAACTTTTCCGCTTCATTGTAGCATTTTTACGCTGCATTTTCAATTGGGGCCATGAGGGTGGCGTACCACGAATCATGCCTCAGATTTTGGATCGACGGAAGGAACAAGTAGATCACAAACTATTTGAGTACTTTGGAGACGAGGCGTGGGAACAGAAGATGAGATCAGACTACGAAAACTGTGAATTGCGATCATTTTGTATGCTAGTAAATCAAGAGTAGTGTTCACAGTATAAAACGTAGGTAGTGCTACTTTGAGTAGCAGTGATTTTCTTTTGATAGAGTTGACTCCCTTCCTGACCGAAGTAGAGGCAACCACTTGAGGGAAACCGGAAGCTAGCTCCGCAATGGCAGATTGTTTAGGTAGTAATCATACCATTCCGTTATTGATTCCCCTCATATGCGCGTCTAGGGTGCGGCATCTAGTCGCCAACTTGTCGCCAGCTTGAAACAGCAGTGTCGCAACGTCTTCGTAGCCGGGCCCAGCTTGCTTTTAGGGATAAGAGTGTTAGAAATTCGTTGGAATAGCATGATGATTCCTCCCGCAAGATGCTTACCTTCATTCGCTGCGCAATTTGGCGAATTTGGTCATAGTATGCCTTGGCATCATTCTCAGCAAGTTCCTTGACCTAGAGTCATTGAAATAGAGGTCATGTTAGCCTTGTTTGGAGTATTATGTACTGCTTCAATATGAATACGTACCCTAGCACCAGACATTTTCAGATTGTGTCTCCTAGCAAACTTCTTGGCCCAGCTATCGCTCCCTGTAAAGTTCTCCAGTGCTTTTTTCTCCTTATCATCTAGAAAAGGTTGAATTTCGTGAAGCTCTAGGAGCTTTTTCCTGGCTTCGAGGCCCTTAGACACAATCAGTTTGGTGGTAGTAGGCTGACGAAGTCCAGGAGGTTGCTTCTCGTTAGAGTTGAAGAAGACCATCAGTGATTCGGCCAACCGATGCATAGGATTGACTTGCATGTTGGCTTTGAGTGTACCTCCATGGTTGAGGCGAGCGCTTTCGATTGATTGAACTACAGTTACCTACAGATGCAACAAGCAAGAGGAGCAATTAAGTCTGAAAAATCGAGGCCGTACCTAAGATGTCAAGCAAAACAAACCTTTGTCCATTCTCTCAGAGTATTCTCCGGTATATCAAAGTGCTTCGCCACTGCTGGCAGTTTTGCCCCTGAGGTTTTTAGATGATCCAGAACAGTTGCTTTGAAGTTGTTATTGTATCGGCGCCTCTTCTTTGCGGGCGACGAATGAGAGTCCTCTGCCTGCTGTGTATTATGTGATTGTGCATGAGGGAGTTGAGCGAGATGCGACCCTGGCTGATCCTCCAAATGCCCGTGATGAAGCGCTAGATCTGTAGCCGCTTCTTCGTGTCCTAGCTGCTCAAATGGTTGATGATTCACAATGCGGTCTATTGCTTGCTCCACTGCCTCCTCGTTTTCCGCTTGTGGTTCCTGCATTTGTTGCATGTGATGCTGGCGTTGGCTAGCCATTCCGAAACGTGATGTTAAGTTGTGTCGTTCTATTGCAAAAGCTCTCATGGTTCAACGGACTCCCGGTAACTCGTGCTGGTGGTGAAGTCAAGATCAGAGCAAAGACTGGCGTGCACTTTTGTTCGAAAACAATTTGGGGTCGGAAAAGGGGGACATATTGGCTTCACGATAAGGAGGTGTAGTACCAGCCAGCCTGTTCACAAATGACTTTCGACATCCAGTAGTACGTTACATGGACTGTGGATCCTTTGTTGTGGAATAACATCACCATCACTTCAACAAGAACAGCTTGGCCGCAGGTAGATATTCTAAGAACAACAATGATGACGATGAAAATGACCATCCAAGAAGATGATTGCTTGACCTGATTCATCATTTCTTCGGATACCTCAGCATCATGGACCACTAGTTCTTCCTATTTTTAAAAATCAAACTGAAAAATCCTAGCTCTCACATTCCACACGACAGGGGGCATCATCATCATCGGATGGTCTTTAGTCGGAGGTTTTATCTTCTATCACGGGAATTCTGTCAGCGACCTTCGCTCCATAAACTGAAGAACTAGTTCCTTCCATTACTAGGATCTAGTTCCCACCATGATGGTTGTCTACAAATTCCAAATTTCTTCAGCGTTCGTTTGAATTTTTTTGCTGCATTTCCTTCGCTCTTTCCAAGACCCCTTCCATCTCCGATAACGCTAATCTGTTTACATGCTTGTATTGTTCCCTAAGAATGGCAAGCCACACATGACGACCCCATGCATTATAATTCTATGGAGGATAAGAGTAGTATGATTGTTGCCATTGAGAGAATCTCCTACACGAGGAAGAGGCGAGAATAGATGGTATCTTACCTGTAACCAGGATGCTGCAAACAATATTCTTAGGGAATCTCCCTGCAAAGCCTTCTCCGTGTTCTTGAATGCAAATCTGAATATATATCGGGTGATTCTAAAAACTTGATCGAAAACCCCAGTGTCTACGAAGAAGTCAAACCAACGAAACCCTAAAGTCAACATCCGGTGGAGAAACAAAACGGTGATTCCATGTAGTATCCACAGACGGCGAAAGAATACAGCAAGTCCAATCACGATTAGAAGCTGGAGTAAGAAATTGTCAGTAAACTTGAGTGACAGTTCACCATGTTCTGGAGGACGAGTCGGCAGAGAGTCATCTTGTGTCCAGGCTGGATGATTCGGACCAGAAGACTTCTTTTCATGCCATGGTTCTCGTTCCTCAAGCGGAATCTGATCATCTTGCCCAAGAACAAGATACTTTGACTTTCGGTTGGGTGACAGCACTTGCTTCACTCCCATATCGGCGGCGCTTCTGATAAATTGGAATACTGGATGGAAGCTTTCAACGCCAATAGCACAGGTATCATATGATTTGTCGCTGTGGTGGCAGAGCTTTGTTTTGGACGCTCTTTCAGTTCCTTTTGTTGAGCAGAGGGTGCGCATCAATCGTGCAGCCCGCAAAAAGAACAAAGGTATAGTTGCGAGGAACAGTTGAGAGATCAATGCAAACAGATTAACCAGACACTTGAATACCAATGCATACTTCTAGTTGAGTTGTTGACTATATAGCTGCTTCGCATTGTGACCTACACCATATGTTCTCAGAAAACCTGGGAATATCTGTTGCACTTGAAATGGCAAATATCTTGGCAGCATCGGACATATGGATTCTATTGCAAAAGTGCTTCGCCCAGAGAAAGACAAACCCCGTTTTATTTTATGACTCACTTTTAGTGACAGATTCTGTTTCTGCGTTTTCTACGTTTTCTGCATTTTCTTCGTTTTCTGCATTCTCCACGTTTTCGGCATTTTCTGCATTCGCTTCCCCAGCAAATACATTTTCCCAGGATTCCACAATCTTTCGCTTCTCCACATCCGGGCATCGGCGAATGTTGAGGCACTCGCGTAACATGTTGCCACTTACATGAGGCGGAATGCGAGCGCAACTTTGACACCAGCCAGTCTTTGAGCACACTTCGTTTCCAGTATGAACACTAGGAACCAAAAACCCACATCGAACGCAAATGTCGCCGACCTCACCTTGCCTGAAAGGACCAAATCTTCCGGCGTTTCGAGACATATTCCCACCCAACACGCTTTGTGCTGCCAACACACTCAGGCCAGATTTCATGTCCCATAGGTCAGCAGCTTTGCCCCGTAGCTCCTGTGGAAATTCTCGAACGCGATCCAAGCGAATCTCTTCTGGAAAATCTCTCGCCGTACTCAGTCTCAAGCGATGCTCGTCTTCTCGTTCAAGCTGACGTCTTAAGTTATGAAATCGATTCTTGATACCATTGTCAGTTCGACCTGGAATCATTTTTGACATCTTTGCCCAATGACTTCCAATTGTATTGTACAGATGAAAAATCGTTGCATCTTCAACTGGTGTCCAGTCAGAAACTTTTAACCTCGGATTCAAATGATTCACGTATCGCTCCCTACATTGCTTTCCAGTCCTATCGGGCAGAGACTGGGCAACAACTGACCACTTCATTGGCATGCGCATACTTTGAACTATATTGAGGAGTAGAGCATCTTCATCTTTGGTCCAAGCCTTAGGTCCATTCTTTCGTTTGTTTCCGGCGAGTGTTGGCGATGGAGACGCCTGTGGAATTTTGCTGCCATCACTGCCAGCATGGGGTGACATCATTGTTGGTGGCATTCCCATCATTGAGGGTGGGTATCCATATGGCCCAGCAGGTGGCCCGTGCCCCGGAATGTGCTGGCCTTGATGAAATCCTGGATAAGCCTGACCTGGAGAGAATCCAATAGGAGGTGGGTGCGATGGATACATTCCAGGGTGCATTCCAGAAACTTGGTAGGACGGTGGGTACTTCTGGTGATGAGTTGTTGGTGGTCCCCCCATTCGCTGACCACCTTCGCCTGGCCATTTGGTATCTGGAGAAACTGTAGCTTGTTGTGTTTGGTGTTGCTCTGGTCGATAACTCATTTGGTTTTGTGGAGGTCCGGCTTGATCAATCGAATGAGGCCCAGGACCCGCTGGCGACACTGGTTGTATTGGTTCCATCATGGAACTTTCATTTGGTGATGCAGTGGCACCTGGTATTGGTGGCGCCGTGGTATTGCTTTCCCCGATTCTCACCCATTCTGTGTCTTCATCCTGATATCGAAGCAAATGTTCTCCAGTGTTCGAATCATATTGCTCCACAGTGCCGACGTACCAACTGTTGTCTACGGGCCAAAAAACACGGACTTTCTTTCCAATCATACAATTTGAGCAAAACCTGTTGCCATGAAGATAAGAATGTTAGCAGGGATCTTCAGGATGACTACGCCGTCATCAAAAAATAACTCGATTGCGGTTAAACGTAAAAATAAACTCACCTGGCCCGTTTCGATGGATCTGATGCTCCTGTCGGCCCTTGGATGTCATCGCAGGCGAGGAGAGGGACATCCGTTGCATTACAACCTGCGCATTGGTCCAGTCGGCTTGTAGATGCAGCAGGGCCACCTGGATACATCATTTCTTGCATGTTTCTTGGCATTGTGAGAGCGATTGATCGTCTAGTGTGCAACGGCAATGAACGTAAATGGTGTTTCGAACGGAATGTTGCGTTGCTTAAAGTCAATCAGTGTTTTCGGTTGGCACTATCCTCAACGGAGGTTTCTCGCCGTTGAAATCTTGCTCATTTGTCTAAGTGGGCTCGGCCGACTCTAGTCAAATGGCCCCTCTTTTTGTGTACATAGAAGGATGACACGTTGAAAAATGTGCTTCGCGACCATTAGCGACCTATTTTGAGTATATAAATTCGAATGCTATGTGGCGAAATAAGAATCTGAGTGTACCACAAGTCCACCTACGGTCGAATACGTACCTCTAGCTTGTCGCTCCAGCCATGTGTTGTCCGTTCACATTGAAGCCGAAGCGCGGCCGTTAAACCTTACTGACTTCCGGACTGACAGACCAATGGATTGACCGACTGACTGATCCGACCCCGTCGTGGGGAATCCTTCCGTTTTGGTTCAACCTCTCGTCGCACCCTTCAACGTCCAACGGTAGGTTACTTAAGGAAGCCGGTGCGCCATCCCACCATGATGTCACAGATTTCCTGCCCAAATGGTTCTTTTGCGCCTCAAGGTCCCCACAACATCAATATAGGGTGGCTTATCAATCAGTGTACATCAGACATGAAGTCTTTATTCCTTAAAAGCAGTATTATAGTAGCTCTTTCCTTCATCTCGACAGAGGCGAGAGACTGGCAAGATGTAATCGATCATGCACTCTATCTGCGATCGGGAGTTGACACTGCAAGGATGCAGTTGAGAATCGAATGGGACCCTTTCAGCAAAAGTGCACCTCCACACACCCATTCTAAAGTTACAATGATGCCATCTGCGGCTCCAACAGTCGGGCCATGCCATGAAGGCAGTGTGCATTATCAAGTGAATATGTACGATAGCTCTGGAAACGGTTGGGAAAGAACATCGATACAGGTTGTTGGAATTGAGGACAAAGAACCTGTTGAAGTTTCAAATTATACGACCTCTACACAAACTCACACTCTCAGCACTAACGAAGGAAATGGATTTGTATCGATCTCAAACACAGTCGAATTCGGCTCAGGAGCTATATTATCAAAGGAGGCAGAGTATGTTTTCCCTCTTGGAGTGATATTTGAAAGTGAACTAACAAGAGGGTCCTACGACTACGCAGATATTTGCCTCGTACCCGATCGCTGCTATGATATTGTTGTAAATGGCGAGGATCTCCTTGAAGAAGTAACGTGGGACATTACCGCCATGGTCGACAACTGGGAACAAGATTCGGAAGCTCATGTTCAAGGAACAGCACCAATGTACTGCAAATTCTCAATCCCTAATGAAAAAGGACAGCTGTTTTGTCCTGTTGAATGTACGGACCAGATTCCCGATCACTACATTAGCAAGAGTCCCCATCTAACTGATATTCTTCATGCACCGGTTGATACCAAATATGGCGAGAGCCCATTCTCGTCACTTTTTCAACGACTGTACACATCAGCACCGCAGTCCACCACGGCACCAACCGAAGCAGCCGAACAATGGGACAGCCTTTTGGAGTTGGGAGAAGAAACCTCGGAAGTAGAAGTTGAGGATGAGGACGAAGAAGAAACCTCGGGCAGCGAACAGGAAACAGAAGTAGAAGAAGAAGCAACCCTGGAGGAAATGGAAGAAGAAGCAACCCTGGATATCGAAGATGAAATAGAAGCGGAAGAGGAAGAAGAAGCAACCTGGGATACAGGAGCAACGGAGGAGAAAGAAGAAGTCGTTTCAGCGACTCAAGAGTATGTCGTATCTGAGTCTCAATCATCACAAGTTTCTGAACAAGGTGAAGCGGAGAGTGACACTTTCCAAAACCTGCTGAAAGCTGGCGGAGACTGAACATGATATCGATGTAAAGCACCTCTCTGTTTTAAGTATGATTTAGAGAATGTTCCACACTACTAGGCAAAGCATGCCACCAATAGATCGGTAGATAAGTGAAACAATAGCAGATTGAAATCAGTGAAAACAACACGTGGTGCTGGCATAAGCTAACTGTCTATCGACGTTTCTTCTTTGGGGTGAGGGGTGGTTCTAGTCTTGCTGCCATCTTGCTACCGAACTCTTCAAGGAATGGCGTCACACCCATCGTCAGACTGACGCAGGTTAGCAAGAGCTTTGTCGTCTCATCATCTAGAATTCCATGGCCACGAGCAAGACGGAAGGCCACAAACGCAAACTCTCCACCCTGACTGAGGATCAAGCCCACGCGTTGGGCAGTGGCCTTGTTGAGCCCAAATGCCAGACTCAAACCAGCTGCAATCGATGCCTTTAGAGCTACAATTCCCAATACAATGGAAGAAACAAGGCCTGCTTTGGAGGCGATCAATTGGGTATCAATTTCAAAGCCAACGGTGAAAAAGAAAAGTCCAACCAAAATACCCCGGAACACTGAAATCTCTTTCTCAATCTGATGTCTGTACTCTGTCTCCGACAGAAGAACTCCTGCAAGGAATGCACCGAGTGTATTGGAAAGCCCCAATCCTTCAGTGAGGAAAGACATACCAAGGACTGTAAACAAAACAGCCCCAAGGAAGGCCTCTTGACTCTGGGCTTTCGCAACCTGATCAAAGAATGGCTTCAACAAAAACTTTCCAGCAATGGCAATTGTTCCCAAGGCTTAATTCGTCATCAAACGCAATGTCAGCAAACAAAACACATCAGCTATGAGTACAAAGCAAAGCGAACGTCTGTACCAGCAGCGAAGAAGGAGAACACACAGTGGGAACTTACCAATCGCTGCCTGGACGGCTGCTGATCCCAACGCATCAGCCAAACCTGATCCACTTCCTGCCAAAATTGGAGTGACGACCAAAAGTGGAACAACAGCCAGATCCTGGAGCAGCAGAACACCAAAGGAAGATCGTCCGAATTGAGTCTCGAGCTGGTTCTTGTCCTTAAGGAGCTGAAGGACGAACGCGGAGCTTGATAGAGCCAAACCTCCACCAAGGACGATCTGAGCTGCAGAAGACAGGCCGCATGCACGCGCAATTAACGCTACAACAAGACCTGTGACAAGAAACTGGCTTCCACCAAGACCAAAAACGTCCCTCCTCATGCTCAGCAAGGTTTCGAAGTCAAGATGAATTCCCATTTCAAAAAGGAAGAAAACAATTCCAAGATCAGCCATCATCTCGGTCTTATGAACATCGCTGATCATAGAAAACCCATTGGGGCCGAAAAGAATTCCGAGGGCCAAAAATCCTAGAATGGGAGAAGTTCCAATTGCCTGACAGAGCGGAGTATTCAGGGCTGTGGTCAAAAGAAGCAAAAGAGTGTCCGCTTTGGTACCAGCCATGTATCCTCTTAATCCTTTCACAGCCCCGGTTGCCAAATCTGCAACAGATTTGGCGACTTCCGGATCAGCAACCGTGCCATCGCCACCGCGAGGTACAGATTGCCAAGAGGGCTGGGATTTTTCCAAGCTCTGCTTTTTTGCAATGCTCACTAGCGAATCAAGCTTGCCGAACTGTGCGCGACTAGCATTAGATCCCTGAAAAGAAGCAACGACACATGCTACTACGAGAATTGTTTTGCTCCACATGGTGCTTTGCTGTATCCGATGGATCAAGTACACCTCTTGAGACGACAGATGATTTGGAAGTGATTGGAGGTGAGGAGAGTTGAATTAGAGTGTAAAATAGTTGGCATCTCTGAAGAAAAGATCGGCTGACACTTCAACTGACATCAGCGAAACGTCATCAAATTCGTGTTTCTACGTATGAGACAGTAAGTGTTGACGTAAGTGTTTTTTGAGTATGATTCTTGCTGGCTCCGGATCTCGCATTGACTTGAGTCACGAGTTGGAGAGTGTGAATAATGGGGCACCTAGGAAGATAAGCTTCCATCATCGTGTGAAGTTTTCCACTGCGACCCAGGAGGTGAGGTCATTCTGAACTCCTGGTGGAAAAGATATTCCCTCGGACGGTAATGCCTGCCTTGTTTAAAGGACTTCCTTGTTGTTTGTCTATTGAACCGCATATTAGCAGACGCCCAGTTACACAAAGGTCATAGCTAAGCGATCAAGCAGACTTAGCTTGATATCTTCCTCGCATCGTTCTCTAATCGTCGTTTCTCCCCATGGCTCATGAAATATCTCTTTGTCCGCATCCACTATGGAAAGAGACTTTTCCCGACGATCTTTTGCTTTCACCCATGATGTTACTATCTTTCCAACAGCCTGTGGAGCTTCGTGATTTGGACAGTGCCCACAATTTTCAATTTCGACATATCTTTGAACGCAATTGTTGCATCTCCGTTGCAACGCCTCCAACATTCGTTTCCCAAAAGCAGGCTTGCACCAAGGATCTTCCGCACCAAAAACCAAGAGAACATCACATTTCACACGGCTCAAGCACTGTTGAAAGTCACTATCATTCGAAACTGTTAATGGAGGTGACCAAAGAATAGATGCAAAGGCTGCATGTCCCCCGGCTCCGAGTGTGCAGCCTCGAATTTGATGCATCTGCAGAAGAAAATAAGGAATAATTTAAAACAAAAAGCAGCTCGGATGCGCCAAATTGGAATCTTATACCTACCAATTCTTCGTCGTAAGCTTCTTTTCGAGCATAAGCGTTGTCCAAGTATTTTTCAATGGTATCAAGTTCTCGAATCTTATCGAACAGGTACCGTCCAATTGCTCTTGGAAGTTTCGGTGCCGGCAAATGCCCAGACCAACCAGGAAGATTCAGGCCCCATACGGGGGTAGGATTCAAGAGACAGATACTCCGAATCAGGTCTGGACGTTGGCACGCCAAGTGTGCCGCCAGATAACCCCCAACCGAGTTGCCAATGACGTGAACTCTTCCATTCGGGTGTTCGGGTAGAATGATCTCCTCAATAAAGGTGGAAAGCTGGTCAATCCAGGTCGCAGCCGAATATATGAGTCCTTTTTCATTGTCCGACAATCCATCTTGGCAGTCCTTTGGCCAACTGGCCCCTTGACCAAGATAATCGATACAATATACCACCTGACTTTCATCTCCTTGTATTATTTCCGGAATCAAGCGATGTTGATGAAAGCTGCCAACTCCAAAACCATTGAGCAAAAGAATTGGATCCTTCTGCTCTACCAATGATTTATCTTTCGTTCCGTTAGTTGGCGATTCGAAGGTACGACGCGATACTTCAAAAGCGATATCATGGCCTCGATAGTCCCATCTTTTTGGTTGAATCAACAATGACTTCCCACCATTCAGAAAGGAGAAGGCAGAGAAAACTATCAGGATATCAAGCAATACTCCCATTTACCTCAACTTTTTATAAGTGCATGCACATATGATGATGGCTCTCAAGTCTGAAGCCAAAATGCTCTGGGCAGGCTGAGTTTTGGCATGATGTTGAAGTTTGTAAATGTTGCATGCAAGTGGTCCAAGTGTTCATTTCAAGATCTTCATTGGGCTCACGGACAGACGCGTCTTGCACCGTACGTATGTTGTTCCATTCAGTATCATGTGGTACTAGATCTACGTTGGTGCAATTGGTATGACATAGACGTTCTAGATTCTTCCTATCACAGCAAGCAAACCACAACGCAGCAATCTTCGTTGCTTTTCGTTTGGTTAACAATATCGACAATGGCAACCATGCTGTCCTCTGTAGCACGTTCTGTCGCCGTACAAGGAAGGCGCACTTCGCCTTGTCATGTCGCGATTCGTTCAATGGCTGGATCTGCCGAATCTCGGACATCTGCAGTACGTTAGATTCTTTGAAGCGGTATCACCAGGTAGTCCCACAAACAACCAACCAACTCACCCTTGTATGTTCTCTGCCACGATAAATCGCAGCTTGGTCAGCTCGATAGCATTGAAAAGCTTGAATCGCGCTGGATGGATCAAGTTCCGGTTAAGGATAATGTAGAATTCACCGTTTCCAAGGTGGATGAGTTGGTGAACTGGGCTCGTAAAGGTTCCCTGTGGCCGATGACATTCGGACTTGCCTGCTGTGCGGTGGAAATGATGCACGCCGCAGCGTCTCGATACGATATGGAACGTTTTGGTATGGTCTTTCGGGCGTCTCCTCGTCAATCCGATGTTATGATTGTAGCTGGCACTCTTACCAACAAGATGGCGCCTGCCCTGCGCAAGGTCTACGATCAAATGCCGGAGCCTCGCTGGGTCATTTCGATGGGTTCCTGTGCAAATGGAGGTGGATATTATCACTACTCGTATTCTGTAGTCCGTGGATGTGATAGAATCGTTCCGGTGGATATTTATGTCCCAGGATGTCCTCCGACTGCCGAAGCTCTTTTGTTCGGCATGCTTCAACTTTCAAAGAAGGTTAAAGGCAACAAGAGTCTGTTGCTCAAGATGAGAAAGTAGGTTTAGTAAGCTGAAGTAGCCACCCTCTCAACCTGTACAATTGATTCGCTACACCCGTGCGCTGTGAATACCGAATACTCTACCCAGAAAAGGAACTCCCTGCCTCCTGTTGCTAGGATACAATGGTTACAAAGGAAAAGCGCATCTAGCGTTCCAGGAACACATTTTATTATGTCTTCTATTAGCTATCGCTGAAGCAGGTGTTCCAGTAGTAGATCTACTGGTTGTGACACTCCAGGATTTGAGAACGGGATTTCGCTTCGTTGTTTATCTTTGCGACACAAAACTACTATTCGAATCCCAAATCTTGTAGGCGAGGGACGGTTTTCAACGCCACACGATGGTACTTTTTGGACCGGAACTTGGCAAAGACGGACTTGAGTGCCGAATCCTCGGCGGCGTGGTGATACCCATGAATGGCCAGGACTGTCTCTCGGAGATCGTCCCGACTGTACCCAGTGTAGTATTGCAAGGTGCGGGTCCATCGACCGTTGGGATCCAGCGACACATCCTTGGATTGGATGCCGAGCGTCACCCTGGCGACGTAGACAGCCGATGCTGCCAGCAGACTTGGCTTTTGGGTGACTGGACCGTAGGGCAGTCGGCCCAACTCCAAGAGATACATTACCATGTTGGAAAAGATGGGTGACGAGTCGGCGTGACAAGTGGGTTTGGGACACTCGTTACTCGCGCGAATGAACTCGTAGGCATACAGGTGGGGGGTTTGGTGAACTAGGCAGAAGTTTAACGCATTGCAAATCCTTCGTTCCATTCTCTTGATCTGTTCGGTCGAGTAGATGTTGTCGGAAACGTAGGCAATTTCCGCAACTGAAGGAGCGGTCGTTTCTTCCATCTTGCAGGCCACCCAGGTGCAGGCCGCTCCCAACAATTGAAATCGGTCTCGTGAAATGAGAAAGCAGTTGGTTTTGCTTTCTTCGTCATCTTCAAAATCCTCTTCATTGTCGAATTCATCGTACATGGACAGAGGTCCACAGGCCAGTACCTTGTCGACCAGTGTGACTGCCAGATGAAGTGCTGACGGCCCAAATCCAAAGTGTTCCGACAGTTCAATGATCCAGTCTACCAGAATGGCTCTCATTTTGGGAGTAAGTTCTGGTTGATAGTGCAAGTAGGAACTGCTTTCAACAGGTTCCGTGACTTCTAAACTGGAAGTGTCAATGTGAACGTAATCCCGTCGCTGGTCCGGAGTCGCGGTGGAAAAGGTCGACGACGAAGATGAGGACGCGGAGCTGCGAGGCGATGTCCGCTCCAATATACTTTGTCGCGGTGAGGAAGGAGAGGGTGCGGTAATCGCTGGCTCTTCGTGCTCCTTCAAGAATGTCCAGTGGTCGTTTCCATATGATTGGATGAACGATGCTGTGAGGGCATTGGAAGAGCAATCGTCCTCTCCACAGAGACAACTTTTATCACTGGTTAGAGGAGCTTCCTCTTTGGAAGGATACAGATTGATGACTCCATCCGGTACGGAAGATGAAGACAGGCGTCTCTTGGGCAAAGGTGATTGGAATTGAAAGGAAGGACTGGCAGTAGTGTTAGCTGGCGACGGAGTGACTTGGTTGGCAACTCGTTTGCGCTGAAGTCTCGTCAAAGGTAGGCGAGCCACTTCTGTGGTGATTCTCGTGGGAGCGTTCTTTCTTGTCTTCTTTTTGGGCTCTGTGAAGCTCATATCCTCCTCCTCCTCCTCGCCATCGCTCGATGGGACGATTCTTTTCTTGCCTTTGAGTGCCGGCCTTTTTCGATCATCTTCCTTTGCAGCAGCAGAAGGTTTCCGTCTGGTACGTCGTCTTGCAGTTTTATCATCATTCAAAGGCGCATGAGAGGAGGAGGATTCAGTCGAAGTAGGGGACGATGACTGTCGGCGACGGGCAACGTTTTCAACGATCACAGCGGCGGACGGTGGGTCAGTGTTTTCATGTTGTTCCGATGTTCGTCTTCTTCCAGTACTCCTCTTTTTGGGATTTGATCTTGCCATAGCATTGGAAAGGATTGTTCAGCAACTGTAACAAATGAATAGTAAAGAGAGGTGGAGCAAGATGAAGCGCCATAAAATGTGACAGGGGGATAGATTGCAGTTAGTCTCTACCAAATTGATTTGAGAGGAGCTTTCTCGTGTTGCATCGCGCCGAAATTGGAAATATAGTAGATTTTACGTATCCTCAGTACATTTCTGTAGCGCGTAAAACAGCGCAGACAGAGCTTCCTTTTTTGGGCGCACAATTATGTTTGGTGGGGTGCGGTTCATCGAATCTTGGCGCGGTTCTAGGTCGACTTAGTCGGAGTGTCAGGTCATCTCCGTTACCGTTTTTTGTCGCGACGGTTGTCAGTTGTCAGTCATTCGAGGGGATTGGTCGGCTGTTAGAACAAAAACAAAAAAGACTCTTTGGTTTTGTGGCTTCCGAAACAGCTTTTTCTAACATCTGTTACGTCTTGGACTTGTCTCACAGTTACCATTGCACCTCCACATTCACTCACCTTGTTGAATTGTATCGGATTGATTCGTCCTAGTCTCGCTACTACCAAGCACTACTGCTACCACACTACAATTCGAGTCAAGAAAGGAAAAAGAAAGCATCATGCCAAATTGGGAACTCAAAGGTTGCTGCTCAGATATTGAGGAGACTGTTTTCCTCTGTCTCTATGCGGGCTATTCTCTATTGACCATGTTTTTCATGAATTGGGCTATTGCCAAGCCCATGAAGTTGATTGCAATTTTCATTCATGAAATGGGACAGTACGTATTCGATTGAAGCCAACAACCTAACGAAACCACGTCTTTCTTCTTGAATCTCACACACTCTTGCCCAATTTACAGTGCCAGTGCGGCATGGATGACAGGGGGGAAAGTCGACAAGATTGAAGTCTATGAAAATGAAGGTATGTTTCTACTATGTTCGTCGTTTCGAAGGAATATTGTAATCTCACACCGTGTCTTTGTTTGTTGGTGGTTGTCGTCGTGACTCTCTTCTTTTTCTCTCCAAAGGTGGAGTTTCTCATTTTCGGGGAGGCATTCGCTGTTGCATTATTCCAGCTGGATACGTTGGTGTTTCTTTCTGGGCAGGCTTCTTCGTGGCACTGAGCGGATCACGGATCGGGGCGACCGTCTCCGCTTGTATCTTTTTATTTGGTTTGCTCATATGCCTCTGGTGAGTTTTGCTGGTAGTGGCCATCATTAACTACTATTCTGCCAAAGCATGCGTTTGGAAGATTTCACACTCACAATTACTTTCCCCCCCTCCTTGTCCAGTAAATCTCCCAATAAACTTCTCGTTGGCTTGTGCATTGGCTTTATTTTGTTGACCTTGCTGTTCCTATTGCTCGATTGGTTGGTCCCCTTGGATCCTCTGGTTCAGTTTCTTACGTTGTTTTATGGAGTCTTCATTGGTTGGTACGGGATCATGGATATTTGGGACGATACCATCTCGAGGACAGTGGAAGGATCGGATGCTCATGCTTGTTTCAAGATGTGGCCCTGCTGTCTTCCGCGCTGTGTGGGGTTACAATTTGCTTTCTGTGCCATTGTATTTCAGGCATTGGGATTGTACGTCGCCCTTTTATCGCTTACCAACGATAACGATTACTAGTTTGACGGTTTCCACCGTTTTGGGAGTACAGTAGTAGTACAGTGAAGTTCTAGTCAAAAAGCAGGTCGCTTTTTATGTTTCCGTAGGAAGACACTTATTATTTTTTGCGAGAATGGTGCGTTTGTTTTTCCACAAGCACCTCCCTCCCACTCCTTTATGGCGCTGAATCAATTGATCAATCCGACTCATTTCGTCCCTTGTTTTCCCCTCAACCAACCGAAACTCTTTTTGCAATTGGCAGAGTACGGTCAGCCATCACACACACTGCTTGATGCAGATTGTAACTCTTCAGGATGGGACCTTCTGTTTCCGGGAGAAGAAGGATGGATGAAAGAGTTTTGAGGAATCATAGGCTTGAAGGCGGAAAGAGAACAGGATATCGGGGTGCTTCCTTCCTGCTGTCCGTTTCGTTATTCAGTTCTTTCCTCCGTCCTATTGAACCATTTCCTGCCACATACGCACAGCGGAAGGCATCCCGCTCGTCTTTGTCTACTATATATGTTTCCGCGGATGAAAATAGGTCGAGCGGAGAGTCTCCCGCTGTGCCCAAAAAATCACTTCATCAATTGCTGACTCCGATTGACAGCTGCAACGTGAACCAGATGAGTGGCACAGACTTGGCGTACATTGGGGATTCTGTATTTGAGCTGTACATCAGATCGAGACACGTATGGCCGTCCAAGCGAACATCAGATCTGCAGAATACTGTTGTAGCAATCGTTCGGGCTGAGCACCAATCGCATCTGCTGTCACAGTTAAAGGAAAACTTTGGGCTTAGTGACAAGGAGAAGCAAATTCTGATGCGAGGTCGAAATGCCGTGACAAAGTCAAAAAATCGTCGAAACCCTGCAGCATACCAAGATTCTACGTCATTCGAAGCTCTTCTCGGCTATCTTTACATACAAGATGAACCGAGATGTTGTGATCTTCTAAATTGGCTAGATTCCTATGTAGATGAGATTTCCTGGGACGAATGCTAAGCGCTGATTAAAATTCTTAAAATCTGATTCTTGCTACGATCATTGAAGTGCCAACATCGGTGTTTATTAGGTACCTTCAGAGCTACTGATAGTGCATCATGAGGGCGCTGGATATGAACCATAGTCTTAGCTCTCTTCCAAGACAATTACTATTTTGAGACCACCCTTACTAGTCATAGATGTCTATCAAGCTGCTGCGATGATCTTCTCTACATATCATACTGAACCTTATCACCTTCCAGCTAGTGCTTCAAGTGTATTCTGGTGACGTCCGCTCGTGACTCAGCTTCACGACTGGAATTCGTCATCATCTCTCTCATTGATTTCTCAACACTTTCACATTCAGTTGAACTATAGGTCAATGTCGCAGCGAATCAAGCCCATCGGATCAATCATCATTGCTCAAGCTTTTAAGAACGACGAAACGTTGAAAGATGAAGATCTCGATCACATCCAATTGTGTGCTCCTGGCATTGATATCGCCACATGCAACGTCATTGAATTTGAAT
The DNA here is from genome assembly GCA_019693525.1 of Cylindrotheca fusiformis. Lineage (NCBI taxonomy): Eukaryota > Bacillariophyta > Bacillariophyceae > Bacillariales > Bacillariaceae > Cylindrotheca > Cylindrotheca fusiformis. Next base: position 18,011 of record JAAMXS010000300.1, on the reverse strand, counting down.
CCTGTGAAGTACAAGGTTGGTCGAGTCTCCGCTGGACCGCTGCAAATCAGTAGCCTTGGTTGTGGAACATGGAGGTAGGGGATATTTGTTCTGTTGCTGCTTGTGATGAATGGCGAACCAGCTACTTACAAAGTCTGTTTGATGAATCGATAGCTGGGGGAACCGATTACTTTTTGACTATGACAAGTCGCAGGACGGTGAAATTTTCGAAGCGTACAGAGAGATCAGGAATGCAGGGGTGACCATTTTCGACACAGCAGGTATGCCCATAGAGTAGTTAGAATCGTTTTTACCTTCATTATATTCGCCCCTCTCACAAACTGGAACAATTTGCGAAGACTCCTATGGCACGCTAGATCTAAATGGTCGAGCTGAGCAACTGCTGGGCGAGTTTGAGAGAAGGTACCAAAAGGAGCTTGCTGAATCAAAGACGGCAAAGAACTGGTTGGGTATTAGCAGCCTACCATATGGAACAGATAACAGGCAGCAGGTGGCGACCAAACTGGCTCCATATCCTTGGCGAGTTGCAAGGTCGAGTATTATGAAAGCTGCTGAAGGCAGTTTACGACGCCTACAGCAACCTAAGTTAGCTGTTGCTCAACTTCACTGGAGCACTTCCAACTATCAGCCATTTCAAGAAAGGGCGTTATGGGAAGGAGTCGCGGATATTTATGATAGAGGCCTCGCAGAAGCTGTTGGGGTCAGCAACTACGGACCCATCCAATTGGGAAAAGTATCAGAGTACATGCAAGAGCGAGATGTTCCTCTGGCAATAGCTCAGATACAGTATTCCTTGATGACTTATGGAGAGGCTAGAGAAATGAATAGTGCATGTGATGACGCCAACTGTCGATTGATCTCATATTCTCCGCTATGTTTGGGACTCCTCACTGGAAAATATGATTTGGACAATCTTCCTCGGCAAGGCAATCCTAGACGTCAGCTCTTTCGGGAACTGCTCCCAGGAGCACAAGGTCTTTTGAAGACTCTAAATGCAGTGGCCGGAGAGTACGGGAAAAGCCAAACGCAAGTAGCTATCAACTGGGCAATTTGCAAAGGCACTGTCCCCATTCCTGGATGCAGGACTCTGCAGCAAGCTCGTGAGAATCTTGGAGCCACTGGATGGTCGCTGAAGAACGATGCAGTGGACGAATTGGATAAGGCGGCACTGGCAGTTTCAAAACCAATGATCCAGAATGTATTCCAAACAAAATAGAGTTCGTATTATAGAAATAGTGTTCATGCCTCAAAAATCCTCGACCATCTTGGGGCAGACGAAGATCAATTCCATGTTCACTCCAGTACAAACCAGAGTCTATTCCTTCTTCTTGTCAAGTGCCATCATTGCTGAAAGGCGCTCTACCAACGGGGGATGTGAGTAATGGTAGGTGCTGTACCAAGGGTCTGGGCACATGGCCCCAAGATTCTCCAAATGAATCTTGCACAATCCACTTTGCAGCTTCGCTGACATGCCAAGATCAACTGAGAATTCATCAGCCCCGAATTCGCAATGACGAGAGAATATAGTCAGGATGAATGAGAGCACCTTATCCACAGGAGCCCAAAGGGTTTGAAAGAAGAGCATCAATCCAATCACGGTCGGTGGGGACTGGTTGGGGTCGTCAAAGCCAAAAGCTGAATACAAGTCTCTTGAGGTATAGCATAAAGAAAAGAAATAAAAGGCCAGACCAAAGTAAACTTGAGTGACACAGAAATTTGTCAATGTATGTCCAAGTTTCCAGTGACCTAGCTCGTGGCCGAGAATGGCCAAGATTTCGTCGTCATGGACTTGTTCCATCAGTGTATCAAATAGAACTGTAAGACAAATAGGAACAGGATGAGAAAGCATGGAAGAGCGGAGATTTTTGCAATGCGTGCTACACAAAACTACGGACCAATGCGTTTGTTGCTTCCGAATCCAAACATGAATGCGTTCGAGTGAGAAGAACGTTTTGAGCCGTCCATCACAAACAACTTCTTCAAAGGATAGCTAAGTCGATCTGCCAACTGATAAATGCGTGTTTTCAAATCGCCATCAGGTAGGGGTTCGTACTTGTTGAAGAGAGGCATGATGACAACAGGAACAATTGTCATCATAAAAGCTGAAAAGAGAAACATGAAAGCCCAAACATAGATGTAGAAGTAGTCGCCACCCATCTGTGTGAAGTCATCATAATGGTGTAAGAATCTGGGTTTTCGGGACGCACAGATGCACCTAGCTGCCGATCTTATTTACCTTGATAATCTTCAACAGTAGCGCAATGAATGGTCCACCAATCAGGCCAGTCAAAAAGAGCGACTTGATTTTGTCAGTGAAGAAAAGCCCGAGCGTTTGTTTATTGAATCCATGTTTCTTTTCGATGTTAAAGGTGGAATAAAGTTCAAATGGAAGAGAGGTAATCGTACCCACAACTGTCACCAGACCAAGGAAAATGAGCGAAATCTTTATTTCATCATCAGAAGCTGTCCAGTTGAAATAGGCGGCTCCCAATTCGACAGATTTGTCCCACAAATATGGTAGAAACCCCAGCAAGAGGAATGCTACAGACTCGAAGGTATCGTAGGTGGATGCGAACATACCAAAATTGATCTTATCGAGGCCATAGGTTTGACTGCTTTTGAACTTGTCCTGCAGTTGCTCCAACAGAGACTTCGACGACTCGCCTTCCTTTTTCTCTGTACTTTTCTCTCGTTCGGCATCAATCTTCGAGACCGTTGCTTCTAGCTCCTTTGGAAAAGAAGTCTTTTGGTATGCTGCCTTTTGTCGCGTATCTAAATGTCCCTCGAACGCATAGACAGCGACTGTGAATGCGACCGTGGCTGCCAAGGACCAATAGGCAAGGGTCGAATCATTGCTGGAGCTAGAGCCACCACTCTGGGAGTATAGAGGCTTCCACGGCAGTTCCAGGAATTTATTCATGTTTGTAACTGCTGCGGTAATTTTTGTGTGATCTACCGGACACTTCGACATTCACAATGCTGGAGTCAGTGTATCAACAAATGGTCGCTAGCCTGAGTTCATTCATGCGTGTTTTGATGTCAAAAAGGTAACCAAGAAGCTCCAAAGGACGATTTAATTCTTGTTGTACGGGCGCACATACGGTGGAATACACAGTACAGTAGCAGAAGCCACAGAAAGAGACAAATGGAAAACGTTCCACGTGGACTCTTCCTGTCACGCTTTTTCGACATTGAGCAGCTGGTCCATTCGGACCTCGTGGGAGCTTTGTTTTCTTTGAAGATTTCGTTGATTTATTTATCCCTTTCACCACACTATTCCTAAGAAAAACTATCGAGTAATCGCGTTGAGGGCATGGGCTCCACTAGTTCCAGAGGATCTTGGATGTCCTAATACCATTCCAAAACTGGTGCCAAATTTTAGCACCAATTAAGCACCAATCTGCATGGAGGAACTCCTACAGTATCCTGAATCCTGACCCTGGCAGCTTCTAGTTTATGAGACGCATTGCACAGTTCTAGCCACTCTTCCACCAAACCTACCACGCTATAAGCTGCAAGAAGTTGTTGATCGGAAGAGAAGCATGGGTTTTTTTATTCTACACCAAGAGAACAGTGCCAAGGTGCAAAAATAATAAGCTCTCCGGTATATCCACTAAAAGGGGGGTTAACTACCATTCTATCAGATATACTTATATGTTGTAGTTTGTCAAAGGTTTCTGATGGTGACCAGGAAGGGCGAAGGGTAAAGAACATGACGACAAAAATGAGACGAAACTGTTCCCCATAGCCACTGATCGGAAGACTGAGCACGCCCGATCAAGTCTGTCATCGTCCGAAACGACGTTGTGTGTCAGACCACGTTTACATTTTCTACAGGGGATCCCGTAGGTACGCCACTGTACGTCAGCTTGCCACCCACATCTGTCGATCGGTTCAAAACCCATTTGTATTCGGACAGTCATAACTTCGATATCATTAGTAGCATTGCCAGTTCAACACAGAATACACCTCTACCAATCATGGAGCATAAACAAGAAGTCAACCATCACGAGCCCTTGATCGAGGGAGAGCCATATGAAGTGTCCGACGAGGACGTAACATTTTTCCATGACTTTGTGGCCGGTGGAATTGCAGGGTCAGCGTCAGTTGTTGTCGGCCACCCTTTCGATACAGTGAAGGTAAGAAATTCCCTGGCGACCGAATAAAAGAAATGTTGGTTGTGATCCTAAAAATATTGTCGTCCATAGGTTCGAATGCAAACGTCGGCAACAAAACAATCTCTTTTGTCGCTCGCTACGGCTTATGGCGGTGTTGGGTCACTGTTTCGTGGTATGGCCGCCCCTCTTTCGACGGCATGTGTAATCAATGCTACTATTTTTGCAACGTATGGCTGGTCAGCGCGTATTTACGACGAATATGTCGAGCCATCTCATACAGAAGACATTCCCGTCCACGATTCTTCCATTAAGGCTTTCACTTGTGGATCATTTGCTGGTTTCGTCCAGTCATGTATTATTTGTCCTACGGAACACATCAAATGTCGGCTGCAAGTCCAACATGGAAAAGGAAGTCCTGATAACGTTTACAAAGGCCCGATGCAAGCTACTCGAGCCATCCTAGCTGGTCATGGATTATCTGGTCTGTATAGGGCCTGGTGGTGCACGGCCTGGCGTGAAGTCCCAGCATTCGGAATGTATTTCGCTGGGTATGATTTTTGTAAAGACAGAATCAACAACTTTTTCGCAAAACAGGCTGGCTACAGTGAAGACGAGGTCGCTGCTGGGTATGCCGACCATACCCACAGCTGGGTCGCTTCTGCATTGGCGGGAGGCTTGACAGGTGGATTTACTTGGGCAATTATCTATCCTTTCGATATCATTAAGACCAGAATTCAAACGGCTCCATTGGATACCCCGCTTGAAAACAGAAGAATAATCGCAGTTTGTCGGGATATTGTTCAGAAGCATGGTTGGCAGCATCTGTTCCGAGGTTTGAATATTACCGTTTTCAGGGCATTCCCGGTAAATGGTATTATCTTCCCTGTCTACGAGTATATCCTGCTGAAAATCACAACACTGGAGTATTGATTAATGCCAGGTAACAATTACTGGGCTTAGTCCTTTCTGACTGGAATTATTAAATGGGAGAGATACATGAGAGCCTTGCTGTCTCTGGTACTATTTCTTCTCTTCATAAACAATAACACAATCGACATCGGAGGGGCGCATTCATCCTCAGATGACTGAAGAAATCATATCCTAAAAATAGACTTGAATGCAATCATTATTCGTTTCTGCGATGTGTGGACATCGGAGGGGTGCATTCATGCTTAGATGACTGATTTTTTAACCATATCCTAAGAATAGACTTGAATGCAATCATTTTTTGTTTCTGCGATGTGGCAAATACACAGATCTAAATTAGTATTGCTTTGTCGAATGTTGTGCATCTTTCGCGAAGAAACAAAGAGCCTGACCTACTTCTCCCAAGAAATTGGCCAAATTCAAGAGCATAAGAAGAGCTTGTTTGACACGATACTACAAAGCACTAGATTGAATCAGTCTAGAATCCTCCATATAATGTGACAACACTGTTCTGGTCAATCATGTATTTGTACCCATTTTCGGTCTTTTTGCGCATCAACGTGAATCCTGCAACACCGCCATTGATAAGCTTCTTCTTCTTCGAAACATGCTCAAAGTCTCGCGGTAAATAAGTTTGGAAGAAAGCGCGGAACCAGTAAGAGTGGCCAGTAGCCAATACATTCGGCGCGTCAAGTTCGTCAAAAACGAGATCGCAAAAGGCCTGCATTCGCATAAGGCCGTTGCTCTTGATTGACTTGTTGCCAGTATTCATTGAAGTGTCACATTGAGTTTCATAGATTTCCTTCACACGATCCGAATCAATCCATGAGGTCAATAGGGGGGCGTTTGCAGGGTGAATGGACTGCGCATCAGGATTGATACTTGCTTCTTGGAGTTGGGACAGAATGATGATTTTCTGGTCGCGGTTCTTGTCGAGGGTGTCCTGGAGTGCAATGGCAACAGTGCTGATGGCACGTCTCAAGTTAGAAGACACGATCTGGCACTTTTCATTTCCTTCTCCCTTCAGCAGTCGAATGAATTTGGCTTCCTTCGGAGTGCTGAATTCTGGATTGGTATCCTTCAAAAATTTCTTCACTGCTTCCGCTTGTGCGATTCCCTTCATCGAAAGTGGAGAGTCGAAGAACCAACTCTCATCAGATTTTCCACTGACCAAAAAGTACCACTCTGTCGCAAACGACCTGATCAAATTTGGAATAAAGCCAAGCAAAAAGGAACTCAATTTACGGTCACCTTTGTTAAAGGTGTCATTCCAAGTAGATTCTCCATGGCGCAAGAAAATTACAGTCTTCGTTTCGATTTTGTCTTTGTCGTCTCCTTCTGCGAAAAAAGATGCCGGGTCTTCTTCTGGTTTCTTCCATTTCTTGTCCTTCGACAAGATCAAGAACTGACAGGTGGATACGAACAGTTTCAGCTTAGCTTGTGCGGCCTTTGGATTCGTTGCCATACATATGATGGTGGCCAGCAACATCGGACGGAAGATGCTCGTGGTGAACCACACAACATACCATAGCAGCATGTACGGCAAACTAACAATGTTTCCAATTAGACCCATGACTGCAAGTTTCTTCCTGTGTCCGAAGTAAAGAGACAATCAATATCTCTTTATTTGACTCTTCGCTGAGGTTTTGAAAGTGGAAGATACATGGTCATTTTCCATTGCTACTGTCCCAACTGCGATTTCTGATTCTATCGAAAAGAACGACAGACCTAAGTAGAGACCTGTGTAGACATAAATATTGGTCAGCTTAAAGCGGGGATGGGTAGGTGAGTGGACCTCATTTGGGGGACATAGTTATATTCCAGTTGCATCATGCATCATGCCTTTGTAGTTTGACTTGTTTTTAAAATGCTTTATAACTATTAGAACTGAATTTCAATGAAGAGGTACCGTCATTGCATTGCTATGATTTCAAAGATCATGAGGCACCCTCATGTACTTCATAATATCCAATGCTGTCGATGGTAGAACTCTGCTGACCAACTGAGGATACATTCGCTAAAAGTAGACTTCCCAGTTACGGGCTCTTAGTAACATTTTCTGCCGTTTTTTCAACACGTCCATTCCCAATACTGCAGCAGGAGGAGAGTTTACGCCGATTCCATTCAGTGCTGCCAATCCAGGAATGTCGCCAACAAAGATTCTGTGCTCTCCAAAACTGACATCTTCAGAATCACCCGACACTCTTATCTCTGCTGCAGATTCTGCCTTAAGAAGACTAGTTGGTTGTCCATTGGATCCAGCGATGGTTAGGAGGTCGCCCTTTGCGGCTGCATTGGACGTAGCTTGGGCTGATTTGAAACGATTTGCAACAGCAGCAAAGGGGTTTTGGGATTTATCTGGTGTCGATGGAATAGATATGGGTTTAACGCCGACTTGCTGTGCTGCTTGTGAGTTCAGAACTGTAATTGGTGATCCAGTATCCAAGAGCGCAGGTACTTCAACACCATTGATTTTTAGCATGATGGAAGGAAGCTGGGTCACTGGTACTGGGTCAATAGAGACCCGAGTTAGCTTGCATAAATTGGTCTCTAGGTTGCTGTCTCTCGCTCCATGAAAAGTGATTGAGGCAGGAGTACTTATCAACCCATCTTCCAAAGACTGCGATCCCCAGTCGAATTCAACCCCTCCCTCGAAGCAATAGAAAAAGGCCTGACTTAGAAGGCCGGCGCTTGCTGGACTCGCAATTGGTAGTGCAGCTGCCGTTAGGTTCTGCACAAAAATAAAAGGTTCCGTCCCTGTTCCTTCGAGCTGTGCGTCACCAAGCATGAACGTACTGCCACCGGAAATGGCACCAGCAGATCCAACACCTGGCAATGCCTCTCCAACAACTTCGAGCTCCAACCTGTGCATTTATCGTATTGGTATTCGCAGCAGTGTCTAGGACAAAATCAAGACTCACGCCAGTAAGATTCTGCGACTTTTGATTCCTTGTTGCCAAATCTGGAAAACGCAATCCAATCGTCGGGTATGGACCAACATATTTCAACGGAACTTGAATTGATGTGACCTCTTCTGCCTGGATTGTTTCACTTCCTGGCGCATTGTTTAGTATGGACCGTGGCGGAATCGGATGGTGGATTTTGGAGGCGAATGCTGGTGAATGAAGAAAGGCATGCAGCTGGTTTGCAGCCATTCCTAACCACAGAATGCACGATATTATGTTCATTGTGTTTTTCCTTTCGAGGTTTTGTGAGAAGAGATAGCTATTGCCTTCGGTATTGTCGAGTCTTGGGTCACTTCGGAATGAGTCAAATTGTATGTGGTGGCTTTTGTTAATGGAAGGTTCAGGGTGAAATGTGGAAACCAGTGGCCAACAAGACTGATGCTGGTCAAACACATCAGAGAGGAGCTTGGCATCAAAGTTCTTCGAACATCGTGAACGCTTTTGATGCATACCATCTTTTCAGTCCCGATAAGAATGAGTCATGGGTCATGATAGTGTCAACCCACACTCACACAGCGCCATACTCGATACCAGCTTTCGGAATCAAACCACAAATAGCAAACCAGAATACAGCATTGTGCATGCCATAAGCAGAGTTATATCGAGATACCATGAGAACGATGATGATTCTTTAATAGCATTGTCTAAATTGAAGTGTCTTGATAATGATCATCCCTCCAGTCGTTCTGATCAAAGTTTGATTCATTCGATTTATATTGAAAAAACTACTCTCCGAGTTCTCTTCTGTTCTTCTTCCCAAACACCGAAAAGAATTAGCTCGACGTTTTTGTCCACACAACACGTATGGATCTACTAGATGTTATGTCAAATTTTTGCACGATGCAATTTTTCAGAGTACTTTTTGCTTTTTGGAAGAAAAGAAACGCAAGCAGGCGCGGCTCTTACTAAATAAACTAGTCCCTAAGCGAAAAAATTCTACTAGATGAACACGACTACACACCTTGAATAAGAGTGGGTGTCAAGGTCGCCAGATTAGAGATTCCGAGTCTCGTTGCCCAACAACACCGTTCTGGTTGCAACTCCATACTGACGAGAGGCATCGTAGACCAGAAAAGAAGCTTGAAGCGTTAAAGTATTTACAAAGGACACGATGAACTTTTTCAAGAAGAAAAAGTATGCGCAGAAGCTAGATGATGAATCAGGTGCACTGACCACCGAGGGACAAGAGGACGGGGCAGCTGAGGTGGATGAGGAAGAGGCAAAGCCAGATCCAGAGGAGCCAGTGCAGCCAGAGCCCTCGGAGAATACCGATCCGGAAGAAGCACCAATGTCTCCATCCAGAAAAGAGAAACGACCGAGCAAAATGAAGAAAGCGAAAAGCAAGAAGAAACTGGCGGAAGGGGATAAAGATGATTCGAAGAAGGAGAAGAAACTCAAATCTAAGAAAAAAATACCTGCAGTACATGAAGATGGTGAAGAGTCCTTGAAAAGTCCAAAGAAGCCAAAGAGTAGTAGAAAATCAAAAGTTGCGGCCGACGGTGTAGGTGCCTTGGAGAAGAAGTCGAAGCCCAAGAAGAAAGTTGAAGGGGAATCACCCAAGAAGAAGAAATCAAAAGCGAAGGTCGAAGGAGAAACTTCACCTGTCGATAAGAAGGACAAGAAAAAGAGCAAAAGGATATCTTCTGTTGACGAAACCAAAAAGTCTAAAAAGAAAAAGGACAGAAAGTCGGTAACGAGTGCAGGCACAGAAGAAACTAAAGAGGAGAAAGAGACTGATGACAATGCTTCCTATATTGAAGAAGAAGTCGTTGGCTCTGATGAAGGGTCCGTGATTGAGGAAATCATTGAAGAGGAGATTGTTGAAGACGAGACCGAAAGCAAGAATGTAAAAGAATCTGCACCCGTCGGTGATCCACATGTAGAGGAGGACACCAAACCTGAGGATGGCACGGAAAAGGTCGATCCAACACCAGACATGACAAAACCGAAGGGAGGAAGTACAGGTGAAGTGGAAAAGACTGAAACAAAGGAAGAAACAGAGGAATCTGGAGAAACTTCGAAACCGGATGGTAAAGCAACCTCATCACCGAAAGAAGCTGGTGCTGTAGAACCTGCAGCAAAATTGGACGAGAAGGCAATCGATAAAGAAGTTAGTGATACTGTCGAACCTGCAGCAGAATCGGGAGAAAAGGAAATCGATGGAGACGCCGCTCCAGTCTCTGAGGTCGCAAATGATGAGGGTCATATAAAGGAAGAGGAAGGCGCCTCCATTGAAGTTGCAGAAAAGGAAGCAAATGATGAGTCGCCCGGAGGAGAGCATGAACAAGGTTCGGAGGAAGTCCCAGTTCCTCTGACAGAAGAAGTGAAGGACAAGTCGCCCGGAGGAGAGTCTGAGGAAGTCCCAGTTCCTCTGACAGAAGAAATGAAGGACAAGTCGCCCGGAGGAGAGCCTGAACAAGCTTCCGAGGAAGTCCCAGTTCCTCTGACAGAAGAAGTGAAGGACGACAAGGAAAAGCCTGATGACGAAGAAAAAATTGCTGACAAAGTTGAAGATGAACCTCTTCCTGAGGATGGAAAGTCAGCAGATATGGAAGAGGCCAACGTTGAGGCTCCGGAAGAGTTGGCATCAGCTGAAGCCGACTCTCCTGATGACGTTAAAGAACTAGCCGAAGAGAAAACTTCCGAAGAGGCTGGGGCAATAGCGGAAAAAGGTACTCTTGAGACAGAAACGGCGGAACCTCCAGCAGAAGAGAAGGCGCCAGAAGAAGTGGATGCACCCTCCCCAGTTGCAGAAGACAATACTCCAGTCGATACCCCAGCTGAAGCTGAGGAAGATGTTGATCCTCAAGCTGATGAAACGGCTCCTATAGCGCCCGAAATACAGCAGACAGAGGCTCCTGCAAAAGCAACTGAAGAAGCAGTGGAGACCAATGAGGAACCTGTGTCTCGGGATCTAGGGTTAGAGGAGGGAAAAGTTGACGCTCCAGAACCACAAGTTGGGAATTCTTTGTCTGAGGCGACAGCGGAAGTAGATCAATTGAGACAGGCTTTGGAAAAGGCAATGTTGGAGAATGCCGACTTGCAAGAGAAACTAAAGAATCGAGATATAGAGCTGAGAGAAAGTGCTTCGAAAATCGATGGCCAACAAAAAGAGATTGAAAAGCATTTGGTAGACTTTGATTCACTGATGGAAAAATTGGATACGGCAACCACAGAAGTCAGCAAACTCCGGGAAAACGGAAAGGCAGACAGCAAACTCCAGACTGACTTCGACCGTGTGAAGTCAGAATTGGAGGATGCCAAGGCGTCCCTCGAAGCGAAGCAACAACAAATTGATGCTCTGAAGGAAAGAAGTAGCGAAGGAGGGGATGTGGATGGAAAGTTGGCCGAAAAAGACGCGGAAATAGCGGCCCTTCGAAAAGAGCTGGCGGAGTTGAAGGACAGTGGAGGTGAAGAATCCAAAACTGAGGGCGGCTCGGATTTTAATTCACTGAACCAATCTTTGCAGAAGTTGTCAAATGAACTATCTTCCGCCAAAAAAGAACTCGAGGACGCCAAGGACAGAAATAACCAAGTCTAGGGCGTTCGAAATGGTAGACAGAGTCAATTGTCTTGCCAACTTTATGTATGTTTTAGCAGTTCATATATAATTCTTTTGTTAACCATGAACTGTAGTCCATCTGATGCAACCGATATCGTCTCCTTTCGGCTTTACATCGTCTGGAACTGTGCCCTTTGGCTTCGGGTTATTGTTGGCTGGACCATCTTCGACTCGTCCGACTACTCAATGATGATGCTATGTGGTAGATTGATTTTCATCATCAGTTTGAACGGCAGCTGGCTTGGCAAGCATGCTGAAATGTTCACGTACGAAAGGTACGTACCAAAAAAGATCCGAGGCTCAAAAAATGGACGTGGCCCAACGGAGTGGCATGCTGAGAAGAAGAGAATAAAAAGCTAATGACGACGCTATTTCACTCCGTTCTCGTCAAAACAACAACACTTTCTTTCATGCTTTGCAAAAAGAACGTCTTCTCTGGATCAACAAAAGACAAGACATTGTCCCACTGTTTCAGACACTCTCTGTCTCACAGAGTAAACTAGGGTAAGCAATCGAAAGGACAATGCCACTGAGAAATGGTTTTCGTTTGAAAGATGTGAAGAGAGAATTCGTGTACAAAGTTACTCGTGACTGAGATTGAACGACTTTTTTCCTCTTCCCAGCACTTTGGGATTTGGTATGCCAATTATTTCAATGTGTGTATCATCGAACGCAATGGAGTCATTCACGGTTCGCGTCTTGAACGGAAAGTAGATGGAGCGTCCCAAGAAAACGATCATTTCAAACAGCTTCACGTAAAGCTCACTCGTCGCCACACTCACTTTCTTCTGAGTCTTGCTTTACTAACATAAATTCTCTTATCTCAATGCATTGACAGATTATACAAGATTCACCATGTCTGCTTATGCCCTCCCAGGCCTGTTCCCTCCCTTGACATACCCTTCTCCTTCACTCAGTGATGCTGGCGACTCGTCGACTTCAACCGAAGCGGCTGGTAAATCAGCTTTACACGAAGAGAGAACGACGTTGAGCACCATCATCAGAGCTTCTGTGGATCGCTTTTATCCTGATTTGCTGAATACATCCTCCGAATCTGCTACGAAACCTGGGATTCAAGTGAAGGAGGCAAAGATAGACCCAGTCAGGCTTGTCCAATGTGTGACCCAAAGCAACCGATCGCAATCCCAATCGAGCAAGAAGGGTCACGCGAGGCGACGTAGTTCGAAAGACAGACTCGGCGACTCACCTCACAACTCACCTACAAGACGACGCAATGGTGGAGGCGAACAAAAGAATTGTGTTGGAACACCCCACGATGAGGCCATAGAGTTTGAGCTATCCATTTCGTTCAACGGAAGAAAATATACAGCAACTCGCACAATGCAGTGTATCATGCAGTTGAGAGATGATCTGGTGAGCGAAATGAACAATCGAAAAAGATGGCTTCAAATGAGGAGGTCAAGTGCAGATGATTCCTCAGAATATTCCTGCAACACAACTCACGATGATGAAGATATGAATTTCCAGATACCAGAAATCCCTCCAATCACTGGTGCAAACTTTGTTGGCAGGGGATTTGCCATGTTGCATGCCATGGTGACATCTTATGTACCGACAATGGAAGGGTGGCTCCATAGTGTAATGGCCGTTGTGCCCCAGGACAGTGAATGCTTGTCAAACTTTCTGTGGGAACCGCTCAATGATACACCTCCGATGGATTTCACATTCAAGTCTTGTGGCAGCTTGGCACCTCTAGGTTCGATTAAAGAGCTTGAGTGCAACACAGACGACTCTGAGTCGGAGGACGAGTGGGAAGGATAAGTCTGCACGATCCGTAGTGTTGCTACACATGGATGGGAAACGAAGTGGATTGCTTCAAGCGAAGCCAATATTGTTTGTCATGTTTTCTACCTGTGATGCTTTTATTTGCTATAATAGTAGTTATTGTGGAGCCTAGATGAGTTAGCAATCCTAATTTACGTTATTGTTACAAATGACATCATACTGGAACCACAGAAAAACAAACTGTACGCCTTTCAAATTTCTAGTCGAAGTAAAGTGCGACAGGTATCCCCAACTTCCACCAAGCCATGGAAGCACACACCTTGTAAGCCGACTATCGACGGCGAGTAATAAGGGCTCGAAGACGTTCGATTTCTTTTGCCTTCTCCTGGTTGCTCTTCTCAAGAGTGGTATTCGTGAAGTTGAGCTGTCGCATCTTCCCTTTACTGACTCGTTTCCAGTCTTTGAGAGTCTTCTCAATTTTCTCTTTTGCCTTCACCAGTTCGTCGACTCTCAATGAAAGGTAAGTTTCTTCTCGCCGTGCCACATCTCTGTCCTTCGTCACCTCTTTCAAGTTGGTCTTCATACTTTCAAGCGCTTCGTCCATTTCCTTTTTCTGCTCCAACAGATTCTGTATTCTCTCCTTCACCTGAACAAGTTCCTTCGAATGTTCATTGAGAATAGCCTTCTGCTGTTTGAGAGATTCGATCTCTTCTTTGTTCGCCTTACACTGCGTCTTCATTTCGTCGTTCATTTCATTGAGTTGGCTAATCAGGCCCTTGTACACCTCATTGGAATAATTTGCCTCCGTCAGTTGACCTTGGCAAGTTTCCAATGTAGATTTAAGCTCTCCAATGGAAGTCTTGTGTTCTTCTATGGAAGCTCTTAGCTCAGATGCATTTCGGCTCTCTTGCACCAGGCTGGCATTGGAAGTCTCAAGCTCGTCAATCTTTGATTGGTATTCTTTGTTCAGATGATTCAGATTGTCCACTTTCTCGGCATAAATAGACACAGATGCCGACATAGCTTCTCGTGTAGCTTGGATTTCTTTGTTCGCCGTTTCAAGTTGACTATTTACTTCAGCAATATCGACTTCCAAAGCAGCATTCCTTGCACTCAGCTCGGACATTTGAGTTGCTGCCATGGCCAGTGAACTCCTTTTCACTCTCTCTAGCGTTTCCACCTGATTTCTTAATGATTCAAGTTCGGTGCTGCAGGATTCGTACTTCCCCACAAGCTCGGTATGGGATGCGCTCAGCAAATCGTGGTCACGCTCCAAGGCTTTGTTTGTCTTTTTAAACTCAGCATTTTCTAGGATCAAACTGTCAAGTTTAGTTTGGCGCTCGTCGTTCAGCTGGTTGATAGAATTCAACGTGTTCTGGGTGACAGACATTGACTCGTGGGCAGTATTGATCTCTTTTGTCGCGTCCTCCAATTTCGTCTTGAGTTCACTGATCTCCGTTTCAAGCGCACTTTTCTTCGCAGAAAGCTCGGCTACTTGAGCCGTAGCGACAACCATGGAATTCCTATGCACTGTCGCCTGTGCCTCAATGCTCGCTTGACCGTCAAAAAGATTTTTCTTCTCCTCCTGTAAATGCTCTACCTTCCTGTTCAAAGCTGAAATTATAGATGTCATGGCGGCATCATTGCCTTTCATCCCATTCGAGATGATTTCTTTTGAAAGAGTTTGGAACTGAGAATCCTGCTGGTCAATCTCTCTTCCGAGCGCCTTATTTCTCTTCTCCAGCGTTTTGATGTCTGACCTACAAAGCTCATACTTCGCTTGCAACTCGGTCTGGGCGCTTTCGATTCTGTCGCAGTGTTCTTGCAATTTCAGACTTTTGTTCTTCCATTCTCGATTGCATTCTTCCAAAACTTTGATTTTTGATTGGGATTCATGGTTGAGCTGGTTGATCAAGTTCACTTGCATGCAAACTTGGCTTTCCATCTCATCATTAGCCAATACCAATTCCTTGTTCTTTTCCTGAACCACGTCGAGCTCAGAGCAGCAATTCGTGTATTTTGTGTGTAGCGTATCCCACTCCTCATTCGTTTTGGTCTTACTCTCATAGACTGCTCTCATACTAGAGTTTTCTTCCAGTAGTTCTTTGTTCTCAGTTTTCATCGCATCTATCTGGGCTGTCAACTCGAGCTTTGCCGTTTCCAGAGTTTCCTTGAGTTTGTCGATCTCGGTTTGAAGATTGACATTCCTAATGCCTAGTTCCGAATTCTGTTGAGCAGCAGTTTGCAAAGAGCTCTTGTGCACATTTACTTCCGTTTCTAGTCGGCTGCGATCAGCTCTCAAAGCCTCCATCTCCACTTCGATTTGTTCGATCTTTGCTAGCAAAGATCTCTTCTCGGTGTTGTTTTGGTATGCGTCGGATTGATTCTTCCTCAAAGCCTGGTTCTCTGTGTTCACCTCATCAAGTTTGTCATTGAGCTCTGATACTTCGAGCTCAAGCGATGCATTTCTTGCGTCGAGCTCTGCCATTCGCGTGGAAGCGATGACCATAGCATTCTTCTCGACGGCCACTTTTGTTTCGGCACTTTCTTTCTCCCCAATAAGTTCTAATCTCTGCTCTTGCAAGTTTTCAACCTTGATCACTAGAGCTTCAACCATAGCTTTCTTTGCGTCCAACTCTCCTCTGCATTGGGTGGCTTCTTTCTCAAACAATCGATTTTCCGTTTGCAGTTCCCTGTTCTTTGTTGCAAGTTTTCTGTTTGAGCTGTTGACATCATCGAACTCAGCGCAGCAAGACTCGTACTTCGATTGTAGAATCGACTTTTCTTCCTCAAGCCGCCTATTCTTCCTCTCCAACTGGCTGATATGTTCATCCAAATCGTTGAATAGGATCTGTGATGCAGCTGCTTCCTCCGGATGGTATTCCAGCTTCCTTCTAGACTCACTATCCCTAGCCTGTGACTCTTCCATTAGAGCAGCGTTGGCCTTACGGGTCACGTTGATTTCCTTATGAGCATTGTCGAGCCGGACTTTGAGTCCTGCAATTTCGAGTTGCAGTGTAGAGTTTCTTGCTTTGAGCTCTGACATTTCGGTGGATGCGACAGCCATCTCGCTCTGATGTGCGCTCGCCTGTGTTTCCATTCGTCTCTTCATCTCTTCCATCCGCTCAGAGATATCCTCGTTCTCTCTCGCTTGCTTCATGGCATCACTGAGCTTGCTATTGAGATTTGCTACCTTCTTCTCCAGGGTCAGCTTTCTTGCTCTGATATCTGCCATGAAACTCTTTTGGCTTTCATCCTGTAGGCTTCGTTCTTCCTCTTGTGATCGGTTTTCCTCTTCACTGAGGTCGTGAATTTGATGAACCAACTTCTCGTTTCTAGCCATTAAACCTTTGCTTGTTTCCGTCATGTCGTCCAAGTCTTCAAAGAGCTCAGAGATTTGCTTCGTCAACTTCCTTTTTTCCTTGGTCTCGTTCTCCAAAGCTTCCTTTGAGTCCTGAAGTTGATCCTTCAGATTCACAACTTCAATTTCAAGTTCTGTATTTCTTGCATTAAGATCGGATATTTGCTTAGCCGAAGCGTCGTAGACTTTCTTCTGTTCGCTGGCTTTAGCTTCCGTTCGAGCTTGAGCTGCAAGGAATGACATTTTCTCTTGCTTCTGCTGTTCGACCTTCTCCGTCAGGGTCATGATTATAGACTGCAGTCCCTCCCTGTCTTCCGCATCCATTGTATTGGTATTTCTTTCGGCTTTCCGAAGTCGGGAATTCAATTCTTCGTTTTTTATCTGTAGAGCTTGGTTTGCCCGAGTCACATCGTCAAGAATACCAGTCACAGCAGAAAGTTTATTTTTCATCACAAGAAACTTCTTTTCTGTCACGTTCTGACTTCCATCTCTTTGAAACTCGAGAACCTTTCTATTGAGCAACTGAAGTTGCTCCGCCAGCACTCTATTCATCTCTCGAGATTCCTCCAACTCGAACTGAGCTCGGTTGGACGTTGTTGGAGCTTCCGTACGTCTTTCATCCCGAACAAGCAATTCATCTATTTCCCACAAGGCTTGCTGGAAAGAATCTGGATCGGCTCCTTTTCTATTCTTTGGAGATCTATCAGAGCTTGTGGTCGTTCGATTAGTCCAGCCACTGTCATCTCTCGTCTCCGCCGCAAACCTTATCTTCTTGCCGGTCTTTAGCTTCCCAACCGCCTCTTTGCCCCTTGATGTGTTAATTTCTGGAAGCTTTTCGGAATTTCTCGACCATTCAGAAGCTCTCGACCACACCGATGAATCATCCCCGCGGGATCTCTTATCATTCAACCACTCCATGGTGATCGTATATCAGCTCTCTTCAAAGTAAAATGAAACTGACAGACGAAAGAAAGAAAAAATGCGAAATGTGCCTGAAGTATGATGAGGATTGGCGATCAGAAAAAAAGCAATGTATGTATAGCGACACGTATTAAAAGTATAAGAAGTGCGACATTTGACACTCATAGTAATCAGTATTTATTTAGATAAGGATTTGCGAAACCTTGATATCACTTGCTAATTTAGTAGCGATCAAACCACGACAGAATGGCGATGACCGGGGAGTACGTCTTGTACGCAATGCTGGCCGTAGGTACAAGAGTTCAATTGAGCTTGGGGTCTTTGACCGACACCTAAATTAGTGGTTGGGCTATAACGAGTAAATGCTATCGTGTGTAAATCTGTGATAACAAATATTATAAGCTTTAAAC
>JAAMXS010000295.1:0-43920 GCA_019693525.1 Cylindrotheca fusiformis | reverse complement strand
AACTGATCGATGATGATGCAGGCAGTGATTTGCATTTCCACAGAGGCCGTGATTTATTTCACTACTCGCGCCGCTCCCTGTTCCTTGGTTTGTTGTGGTGTGAGATGGGCGAGGCCCGCTGGCCTGACCAGTGAGGTGGGGGGGGAGGCACTACAAAGAGAGTGAGCTCTGCTCTCCCCCACAAAACTCATTCTCCTGGACTATGTTAGTGGTCTAGCTGACTGCATCGACTCTTGTGGGTCGACCACTCTGACTCTACTGGTTAGAGTCCAGTGCCACGAGTTCGTTGGGGACTTTGACAACCCCTAGACTTGTGGGTTAATCTACAGTACAGTAGTGTACAGTATACAGTACTATGAGTTAGGGGCTAATCTAGTATCTCTGGATTTGCGGATATCACCGTCCCGTCTATTGATACACTGTACAGTATTGTCACAATCGGGAAGCGATAATTAGCGCATAACCTGTACAGTCGAGTAAACACGTGTGGGTATCTAAACTAGGAGTTAAAAGGGCTAATCTAGTATCTCTCTCTCACCCTGTCTACGTAGCAATGTTCTCACAGGCCGTATGTCCGACCACTCCAATTGCTGTGGTTTCCTGAATTGGGACTGAATCAGTCCCAATTCCGTTGCACACATCATGGTCAGTGGAGCAAGTCACTTGTCTTCGATGCTCGATGATATCATTCTTCGCACGGCATTGATCCAAGTGCTCGAAACTGCTCAACGTGTCCTGCAATGTCCTCCGATCCGAAATCTGAATCTTTGAACAACGACATGTCCACCAAAATTGGTGGACGTGTCGTTCAACCTGCATTTCCTGTTGTAGACGTGGCACCTCCAACTAGTTTGGAGAAATCGTTTGACGACAGCCTACAAGCTTTTATTGCAGAGAATGTGCCCTTAGAGTCGACGGAAGGAATTCAACGTCGGGAACGTGTATTGAATCGCATGGGAGCTCTCTGCAGAGACTGGATCAAAGCAGTATGCCTAAAGAGAGGGTTACCCAACGACGTGGTTTACTCGGCGGGAGGACAACTCTTTACTTCTGGTTCATATCGGTTGGGTGTCCATGAACCTGGTGCTGATATCGACACAATTTTGGTGGCCCCAAATGTCTGTTCAAGGCAAGAATTCTTTGGGACTCTTCCAGTGGATGAATCGCAGCCGGAAAATAGTCAAGCTATGCGTGATCCCGCTTCACTTGCGGAACGCATAAGAACACATCCTGATGTTACAAACTTTGTTCCTGTAGAAGGGGCTGCTGTTCCCATCCTGACTTTTGATTGGGAAGGAGTCAATATTGACTTGTTGTTTGCTAGACTCAACTCGGCATCAGTTCCTGAGGACTTTGATATCGACAATGATGCCGTTTTGGATGGGGTTGACAGTGCAACAGAAAAATCGTTGAATGGACCGCGAGTAACCAATTTGATAGCTGCCTTGGTTTCGGGGAACACCAAACGCTACCAAACTTTTCTGGCGGTTGTTCGGTGCGTGCGTAAATGGGCAAAGAACCGGGGATTGTACAGCAACAAAATGGGCTACTGGGGAGGCGTCAACATCAACATTGCTGTGGCTCTTTGCGTTCAACTCTATCCCAACGCTTCCCCAGCTACCTTGTTGAGAAAATTTTTCTTGGTGTTCAAGACATGGAGATGGCCAAATCCTATTATGCTCACAAAGCCACACGATGCAGGGTATGGGTTGCAAGTATGGAGTCCTCAAGCACATAATGCGCGACAGGTAGCTCCAATGATTACTCCTGCTTACCCTGCCATGAATTCCACACTATCTGTATCCAGACAAACTTTGCAGATTCTACATGAAGAGTTTTGCAGAGGTCATGATATTCTAGACAAATTATGGAAACAACATCATTCGGACGATACTGAAACTCTCGACTGGGACGAGCTTTTCCGGCCGTCTGATTTCTTCATTGCCTACCCATACTATTTGAGTCTATGTATTGTAGGACCAACTCAAGCAGATGCTCAAGCTTGGGCTGGTTTTGTCGAATCAAGACTAAGAAAATTGGTTTCTGACATGCTGGGCCGTTCGCTACCGCTCAGCAAAATCCAGTTGTGGCCTAAAAAGATAGAAGCTTGCATTGCCGATCGATCATCTTTGCTGACTTTGGGGCAACGAAGGAATTCAATCACATACATGGTCGGATTTCAAGTTGATACTATGCGAATGCGGGGCGACCAACTAAATATAGAACTGCAGATGTCTCACTTCAGAGAATGGGAGTTGTCTCGGTTTCAACCTCTGATCCCTGGAATGGATGTCCTAGCAAAGACTTTTCCCGTCAAAAGTTTGCCGAAAATTTGTTTCGAAATATACGACGGAGGGAAAGAGGCAGCGATGAAGAGACGACGAATGCTCCGGGATGCAGATCCCAAGAGGCAAGAACGCAGACGGGTGAAACGCCTGAACGAACTCAAGAACAAAATGGCCGAAATGAAGAAGCGTCAAGAAAGAATGGCTGAAGGGAGTTCGGAGGAGGACCGAAAGCGAAAACACGAGGATGATGATGATGATGTAGAAGGTGACGAAGAACGCCAACAGAAAAAGTCTATCAAACTGGAAGAGTCAAAGAATGACGTGGAAAACAAAGCTGGGGAACCTGATGAAGCTGACTTGCTGGAAAACGCCTTGAACATTCTGCAGGACTCTGAAATTGGAGAAAGAAAGACTAGGGAAGAGGCGGAAGCTGACCGACAAAAGCTGCTCTCAGGAGAATTGGAAGGAGACGATGACTACGTGCCGAGCGACGACGAAGACATGGGTTATACAGGGGATGGTGCAAGACAGAACTTCTTTGTTCGGCCAAAGGTCACAAATGTCCGAAAACACAAAGATATGCGTTCACTGCCGCTTGCAGAGGATGACGCGGAGATTTTGCGAAAGGCTGGCTACACAGTTGTCAGTGATGCCGAGGAAGAGACCAAAGTCATCGGAGGTAACATGCCCACTCCATTCCGACAAGTAGAGCAACGCAATGAAGGTAATGGATTGAAAAAGCTAAAAATCAAATTTCGAACCAAGTTTGATATTGTGGAACTCGACCCAAAAGGGCATGTCATTGACAAAGGAGACGATGACTTTACGCCAAGCCGGTACGTTTCAATGATTGCTTCGAGATTTGTGGCTTCCCTGTTCGCTTATAAAGCCTCTAATACTGCTGTTCTTTGTGCTGTAATTACAGAAACTGGCAAGGAAGAAAGGCTGGTTTCGAATTCAAACTTGGTGAACGTGGGCTCGGGTACTACAGAACCGGGAAGAAGGTTGTGGTTCCATCGAACACTGCTTACTGAATCATCGCGTTAGGTAGAGAATTTATGGGTCTAGAGTTGTGTTTATGATATTGCTATTATCTGGTGAGTGCTGAATCATTAAACATCAATCCCAAATAAACCAAGGCACCTTTACCTAGAATCTTTCCAGTCGTATCAGTCAACCAATGACCCAGCGAATCCAATTTTGCCCATTGTCATGTTTTTGGTCACTGTTTCTCTTCCGTGATTCACAACTTCTCATGATGATCCCACTGACGCCTCAAGTTGAGATAGTCCTCGCCATCGTTGCATACTCGCTATGCTCTGGTTCTTTAGTTCTCGTGAACAAGTTGACTTTGCATTACTTGCCTTTCCCTTCCCTTGTGATTGCATTCCAGCTCGCAGCATGCATTGCTTTGATCTACGGAGCAAAGATCTTAGGCTACATGGAAGTTGATCCTTTCAAATGGGAATTCGTCAAGCCATACGCTCTATACATTGGATTCTTTTCTTGTGGTGTATACTGCAACATGAGATCACTTGCCACTTCGAATGTTGAGACGGTGATCGTGTTCCGTGCACTTGCCCCAGCAATTGTTGCCTTTCTGGATGCTATGTTCCTTGGAAGAGAATGGCCGTCTCAACGAAGCTGGACGGGGCTCGGTGTTCTTGTTCTTGGAGCGTATATGTACGCTAGTGAAGACGAGAAATTCCAAACCCAGGGTCTTTCCGCCTATGTATGGCCTGGCCTCTACTCAATTATCATCGCTTTGGAAATGGTATGAATCACGATTATTTCTTTTCCGTTCGCGTTTTTTGAATTGGACAAGTCGCTCAGTATTTTGTATCACTTTTCTCTATTTTGTATCACAGGCTTACGGCAAAAAGATTGTAAAGTCAGTCCCTTTGAAAACCCGTTCAGGACCTGTCATTTACACCAATGTCCTTGGGTTTGTCCCAATGTTGCTGTTCGCTACAGTCGGAAATGAATACGGAAAATTTTGGGAATTTTGGTGGTCGAACTCAGAGCGTAAGTGGGGGTGTGCATCGCCTCTTTCTGCAACAACTTTGCACTATGCTCAAAACTCGTTGCTTTAATTCATGAAAGACCACCTTCCTCCCATCAGTGTCGGACTTTTGATCGTTGGTTCTTTAGTCGGAACTGGTATTGGCTATTCTAGCTGGTGGTGCCGAAGCATTGTATCAGCAACGAGCTTTACACTAATTGGCGTAATGAATAAATGCTTGACGATTCTTATGAACCTTCTGATTTGGGATCAGCACGCCACCGCCGGGGGTATCTTTGCCCTGTTCATATGCATCTCTGGGGGCATGATATACGAGCAAGCACCCATGCGTGGTGCAAATCCACCAGGCGACCCCATCGAAAAAGTTGATGTCGAAACTGTGAAGGAAGAAGTGAATTTGATGGCAGCGGAGTCACCAGGTGCAGCTCAAAAGCGCAGAGGATAGTCGACCTTGGGATTTGCGACAGCAAAGCACTTCCCCGAGAGAAAAGTACCAACTACCCAAAGATCAATTGTTCTGGGAATGAGATCGTGTGGATAGTATTGTAGCGATTTGTGTTGGCAAAAATATTGATATTCTTGCAGCCATAGTTCCAAGGAGGATGAACACATGCGCATAACCGTTCGTTTCCATTGATTCATATGTTCCTTCCCCGTGACCTGTTGGCGCAAAAGAATCGGGTCGTCCATGTGCGGTGTTGGACCTTAGATGCTCGGCAATGTATATTGGTGAACACCTAAGGAATGTCTTTATAAAACAAGCAATGAGTAGAGTTGGCACATATTGCTTCCTTAGGATGAGTCAATCGTCACCACCCCCAGATGGGATCCCTTGCATGTGCATGAATCATCCATTCGCAGACGGATGCAACCTTCGTGCAATCAAGCTATTCAATTTCTTTTTGGAAGGGGCGCATTAGGGTGGTTTGAAATCAAGCATTTCATTCTCTAAAAATCAGTGTAATTATCTTTTTGTGATAGGGAAACAGGTTTTGATTGAGCAAAGGAAACACAGTACCGTTGTGAAGATTCAAATACAAAGCAACCTTCTCAGCTCTTGTCGTACACTCCTGAGTAGAGCGTTGGACAAGATCGCAATGAATGACCCAGAGAAAGCGGTCGAACTGATACTGAAAAGAAGCGATAGCGTGGGCCCCCCTCCCTTGAGGCTGAGTCGGCGAAGGCGGCGCGTGCCAGATGGGTGCAGCATCAGCCAGATTGCATCCAGGTTAACGGGGGCAAACCAATCCGCAATCATCGAATCCCTGCCGCAGCATCAAGGAAGACCGTATAGACTGTGTTCCCTTTGAGAGCGGCACAGAATTCTTAGAACGTGGTATTAGTCGGCTTAAACAAGCATTGGCGGAGAGCACAGCTCAGGCCAGAGAATGACTTTGGAAATAGGAGCACCCCAGGTAGGATCAATCACATCCGGAGCCAACGCTGGAGCGAAATCACGGAGCTGAGTATCAGGCGTTAGCACGACGGGCTGCGCAGGAGCAACAAGAGTCTCTTTCGACTTCAGGCCCACTTCGAGCGTCTGCCATCCCATCGAGACCAGGCAACTCTGAGTCGGGTCAAAATAGGGGGAGAAACTCTGGTAGGTGCCAGGCTCAAGCGCTTCATCCCTGGATGGGACACCATGGTCCTCCGGTGAGATAGGGTCAACTGGCGTGATTGTAGGATTGGCAACCACATTCATAAACGGCGTACCACAACGCTGCGCCCACCGGATTGTCCTGGATTTGTTGCAACCGTGCCCCTCCAAGCTTTGTCAGATCATTCAAAAACACCAAACTTGGTCGTCCCGTAGGATTGGCGGTCGCGTTGAGCCAAGAAGACTTCAGGCTCCATATGGTTTTTTTGGACAGTACTCGGAATGCGGCGACCAACTTAGTGACGAAGCACCTGCAGTTGGGTGAAGGCTAGTTCTCATCCAGAAGAAGGGCATGCAAAGACTCGGCCTTCGGTGGAAAAGAGATCGACTCAAAGATTGGAGCGCCGCGTGGTCCATTGGACGCAAATGCGGAAGCTAAGGCGGTGGGCATGACGGAGAAGTCAGCAACAAGCGCTGGAAAACAGAAGGGCTGTTGACTTGTCCATTGGACCGTCAACTGGCAAAGAAGCAAAAAACAGAAAGAGAACGAGGATCGTTGGCAAGTCAAGAAACGTGCGCGTTTCGCTGCGCGGAGAAGAAACGATTAGATTACCTGCTGGCACCAAAGCAAAAGGTTTTTAAATAACGCGCTGTTTAGTCACTACAGTATATGTACAAGATGATTCGAGAAAAATATCATATATTATTCTGAGGTGTGGGGGTCCAGTGTATCGCGACAATCAACCGCAACAATGACACAAACAATATTCGACTTAAAATACTAGACGATCCATGACAAGGGATAGCCCCCTTTTAACAAGCTTCTGGTATGACAACACGTAACTGAGTATGGTCTGCGCGATGGGAGTCAACTTCGTCGACTCCTTTGAGCTGGCTGACCTCTCCGACCTCAACTTTCAAGCCACAAGGCTCGGATACGAAAGTTGGAAATCATCGAATCTCTACTTCAAGATGTTCTTTTTCCTGGATACAAAAGTTTGGAAATCATCATAAGTCGGTTACCTCAATGGGATAGATTTCTATCGACGATCTATGAATAAACTATTGAAGCCGCAGGTGAGGCCATAACTTAGAACTTGAAGTTCTTTCCAAGATCTTCATCGTCATCGTCATGTTTTCGTTTGCGATTGGTGCCATCACCTGGTGGCATGGCTTTGGACAGGACACTCTCTGCTCCTTCTGGGACTGCCCCGGAGCTTGTTTTCCCAGGCACAACATATTGTACGTCACTCTGGAAGACTCCCCCTTGCTGACTAGTTGAAGAATGTTGCTCCAGAACTTTATAGAGTTGCATGGGCGTTTCTTCACCCGCAGACTGCTTGCGAAGATCTCCAGGGGCTGTCGTCGTAGGAGGAGGCGCCATGACGGATTCAAACCCATCAGTTTGTCCAGATTCTGGCACTTCTTCTGCTTCTTCATCAGATTCCTCCATTTCGTCTCCACTTGACTCTTCTCCTGACGAGGACTCGTCCACGTCCGATTCCTCGTTCTGGAACAAATCTCCAGTTGGCAGAGCACCCCATGGAGACTTTGCAATTGTTTTGCCATCGCTCGTCACAATACCGGCCTTTCCAATTTCATCTTGCTTTCCACTGCCAGGAGGGTCAAAGGGGTTGCCCCCATAGAGAGGACGACCATATCCATCAACAGGAGGCTTCCCTATTGATTCGAATAAAAGCAAGTCAAATTTAGTGAGCATTTAAGAAGCGGTGAGATACAATAATATCGACCAAGACTTACCCCATCCACCAGTGTGATAACCATATTGGCACTGGTCGTTGGGTAGTGGAGCATTTAGCCCAGGAATTGCCAAATTTGGGTAGCTTGGAGGTGGACCATATCTTTGCATGTTGATCAGCCACGGAGGAGGCGTCGTGGCTGTCATCATACCAAGGGCTTCGCGTAGAGCTTTACTGTATGGACCCCCGGGCTTTAGGTCTGTTGACGTTTCTAGCTCCTTTCCTTCGTAGTACAGATCGCCAAACTTGGTCAAGTCAGTTGGTTTTGTCTGATACTTGAAAAATGCCTCATAAAGGGTTTTGTAGTCTACATCCATAGAACCCATTTTCGGATTGACTCGAGAGCGATTCTTTTGCTTTGCTGACTGCTTAGCTTCATCCTCGGCTACGGTGTCACGAATCTCTGCGATTCCGGTCTTGATAATGAAATCGGGAAGCTTGAATGGTGGCTTCTCGAAGCCGCGTTTTCCTTGCAAATACTTTCGTTTTCGTCCCCAGTGTCTGGGTACGCCTACTGTCCCATCAATGCTTTTCAAATAGATGAGAAATTCTGGGTCAGCAGAAGTAACATCGTGTGCCTCAACGAGATCCGGCCTCTTGACTCGGCGCTTCAAATCGGCAACGGAGGGACGTGTTAATTCCCGCAGTTTTCTTTTGCTCATAGGTTTCTTGTCACCTTCATCTTCATAATCACCATCGTCGTCGGATAAAAGAGCTGTATCTTGGGATAACTTCTGGTCTTCATTATCAGACACAACAGCAGCGGAGGCGACGGCTGACCTCTCATGGAATCGCTTCAAAACTGACTCAATACTTTCCGATTGCTCCTTTTCCTCCTGATTTTTACTCATGCCTGGGGGGAGTCCGTCAGGAATACTCGGTTTCGTGGTTGTTGTATCCGAAAGATGCGGTAAAACAGGTTCTGCTACATATTCAATTTCAACTACTGGTTCCTCGTCTCTTGTGTGGGCTGTTGCAATTGCTTCCTTGGACACTTCTTCTTGCTTTCGACGCTCTTCTTTTTCCCGTTTTCGGCGCTCGCGTTTGCGACGGTTGCGGTCTGCCACCGACAGCTTCATATTGGTTGCAGAGAGACGAAATGCTATTGCTGGTTTTGTTAATTCATCACTCCTTCAACTGGCGCTACTCAGAGATGAGAGATAGAGGATAAGATATCCATGACACATGGACAGACCGTTCTGAACATTCGATGGGTTTTCTTTTCTTGTTAGACACATCTTGGAGGCACTGTAGTAGTACAGTACTGTACTTGAAAATTAGATACCAAATATTAGTAAGATACACCTGTTGTATACTCTATACATTTCCGACGCGAAAAAGAACGTTTCTGTAGTGCGAAATGACGTATATGAAGTAAAATTGGTGAATCTACTAGTAGCGTTACTATCTGATGTTCGTTTTACGTGTTTCTTGACCAATTCATGTGGAAGTAAAAGGGGGGAACTCAGAATCAGGGAGGAAGAAAAGAAGGAAAAGAGGAATGGGATAGAGGCCAGAAGGAGCCACCAAGGAAGAGAAAAGGAGCGGAGGAAAGGAAGCAGGTTGATGCAAGCTAGAAGAGAGCAAGACCAGCGGGACCTGTCCAATCAACGTGTAGACCCATCTTGGAGGCAAGAATCCGAGGACAACGAATACAACGATAGTATTATATACGGGGTAGTAGGATTTTCTTGATTATGAACCAAATGAGAGCACAATACAGCTGTAGTGATTCATTCAAATCCATGACGTGACTCTTTCAACGACCAGAGTACCTGAACACCTAGAAAACTCCCATCTCCTTGACTTCTTCGAATTCTCTGGGAAACATGTCAATAACAACACGACGTTGCAATTTGTTGGCAGCAGTCAAGCATCCGTTATCGGTGGTCCACTGTTCAGTCAAGAGTGTAACAGCCTTCAGCTTTTCGATGTGACTCAATTCACTATTCGCATGCTCATCATGAAATGATTTCCTGACGGCATCATACTTTGTCGCCAAGACTGCGACAGAAGTAGCTGAAGCATCGGCGAACCTGACAGTGGTGAGCATAATGTCAGAAGAGTACGTCTTACTGGTTCACGAACTTTGTCAATACAATCGCCATAAATTCTGCCGTCGATGAGAGAGCTGTGAACAGATTTCTCGGACCATGTTCTTGCTTCTCGGCTTCCACTTGATAAAATACTATACTTTTGGAGGACAACAAAGCTATTTATTCAAATCGATATGCATAAATACTAATTCAAAGACCCCAGATCGGTAGCAAACCTGGATAACAAGAGATCACATGTTCACTCAAATCAATGTGTATACCTACAATCTCAGAGACCACAGCTCGGCAGCAAACCTGAATACCAAGACATCCAATATCGCACTGAAGGTAAGAAATCAGAAAATTCCCTTCTCCTTGACTTCTTCGAATTCTTTGGGAAACGTGTCAATAACAACACGACGTTGCAATTTGTTGGCAGCAGTCAAGCATCCGTTATCGGTGGTCCAATGTTCAGTCAAGAGTGTAACAGCCTTCAGCTTTTCAATGTGACTCAATTCACTATTCGCATGCTCATCATGAAATGATTTCATGACGGCATCATACAGTTCCTTGGACTTTTTGATGGTTTCAAAGTCACCAGAGATACCATTATCCTTTGCCCACTTCATTGCAACTGGCTCCGACAGTTGGACGAGTGCAACTGGACGATCCATATCGCCGTCGGCGTAACAACAGATGCCGCCGGCAAGAGCATCCACAAACGAAGAGTTACCATAAATCATTTCCATCTTCTCCAAGGCCACGTACTCTCCAGACTTGAGTTTGACCAAGTTCTTCTTGCGATCAACAATTCGAATACTTCCATCAATGAGAAATTGGCCAATATCGCCGGTTGCAAACCATCCGTCATCCAAAAACACCTCCTTTGTCAAATCAGGCATCATGTAGTAACCGGATGTAACATTGATTCCCTTTACCATAATTTCACCGCGTCCCCAAACTGGGTTACCATCAACATCTTTGCGGTCAGTAGACAAATATGGTAGTCCGCCCTTGTCGCAAACATCTGGCGTAGATTCCAGCTTCACTTCCACCGACGCAATCGGTACTCCGGCAACGCCTGGTCTCTCGTCTTTTTGATCAGCAATAGCAAGTCCGGCGCAGTTTTCAGTCAAGCCCTATCAACCAGAGAGCATGAAGTTTGAGAGATGCGACGGCGTTCAACGAGACACATGAAACACAACTTACATATCCTTGAATTAGAGGCACATCAAATGCAACACGAATAAATTCCTGAACTTTCCCGTTCAGGGGCCCACCTCCCGAAAGAGCCCATTCCAAATGACCTCCCACTGCCTTCTTAAACTTCTTGAAGACAAGAGCGTTGAAAAACGGAGTGTCTAATCCGATCTTGACGGCAATGGTACGCCACTGAATAGCAGTATGCACCAAGACTTGCGCAACAGGACTCGACGAAGCCACCTTACCCAACAGACCTTTCTTTATGGTGTCCCAAATCTTTGGTACAGCCACCATGTGTGTTGGGCCGTATTGCTCAAGCGCACCAATCGGGTAGGACCCGGTCTGAGTCAAACTCTTCGGGTCGGCGTAGTTGATGGAAGTACCATTTGCCACGCAGACAAATTCAACCATGAGCTCCATAATGTGAGCCAAGGGGAGATAGCCAATGTATCGGTGATCACTGGTCAAACCAAGAACATATTCTGCAGCTGATGCTGCACCAGTGACACTAGCATGCGTGATGACGACTCCCTTGGGTTTCCCGGTACTTCCACTTGTATACATGATGACAGCCGTAGTTTCAGGGGTAGGAGGAGAGACAGGGAACTTGGATGTATCACCCGACTCGACAAACTCGTCAAAACTACAAATCTTGACTCCTCGGGGGGCATCGGGTACTTCAATTTCTTCATCCTTGCCAACCAAATCGTTGGTATATATGATTGCTTTCAAGGTGGGCATTTTCTTCACGTTCTCAACCAAATACTTGACGTTGGTCTTGTTGCAAACAATGACAGGGAGAATGTTGTCATTGACTGCTTCAACCACAGCGTCGATTCCAAGAGTTGCGTACACTGTCACAACCCCAATGCTCTGTGAGAAGGCGCCAATACAAGACATCATCCACTCAGGACAAGTGTTTTCGAAAATAGCCATCCGGCATGGTTTCTTGATCTTGTCAAGGTTGGTAGTGGGTTCAGATGGGACGCATCCATTTGCTCGAAGAGCGGCTCCGAACTTGGCAGTGATTTGCTCGACTTCCGAAAACTTCCACTCCTTCACTGTTGAGGAAAACTCCTTCACCTTTTTGGACTTCCAGCCGACGAATTCACGCTGTCTCATGCTGACTTTACCGCCATGTTCATCGAATGCCCTCTTCGCAAGTTCGTAAATAGTTGTTGCTCCGTTGCTGGGACGGGTGGCAAGATTGCCTTTGAAATCGGGTTGCACACGATGAGACGGGTCATCATTGACCGGGACAGACCTGATGGGCTCGGCGGCCAACATTTTCTTGATGACTGCGATCCATTTGAAAGTCACCAGAGAGATCTAAAACAAAGAACTTGGTTAGTTTGGTCGGCTGGGTTCTTCGATTCCTTTGCACAATAAAACTCACCAAAAGATCGATTGCGATCAGCAAGATCTGCAGCGGCAAGAACACAATACTACTCATCTTCTTTCTTCTTTTTGTATGATATGGCTACAGCAAACAGCAAGAGGAGAATGACAGGTGACTAATGTGGTTGGTTACAATCGTAATCACTTTGCATGTTGAGTATGGGTAGTCCGCTAAATCATCCACGATTCATGCAACGACAGTTCTTGCCAGGATTTGGATGCTACAGTAGCATTCTGTGCCCATACATACGGTTCTGCGACCTGCTGACGTATTCGATGGTCGTACTAAGATTCTGTACTATAGTTTACCATGGAGTGACGTTTGCCATTTCCTAAATCCATGATTGATTGGTTCGATTCAAGCCTTTTGTTTCTCTTGTCTCATGGATAATGCCACGGGGCGCCTTTTTGAATCGGACGACGAAAAAAGTCCATGTTTCAACCAAAACAAAGTGAATGCCATGGGGAGCTTTGCAGCAGTCAGCGACAGTGCATTAAAATATAAGGATATGAGTCTCAATCAGTCTTGTGAGAACATATCTCATGTTTCAAACCCTTCGTAGAGAACCAATGTATCTTCATCTTTCACCGTTCAACATCCTACGTAAGAATTCAGTTTACTTCATCTTAACTAGAGATAATGTTATATGGCTAAGGAAATATTAGTAACGAATAACCAAACTTATCCGATCAAAAGGTTCTTCTCATCCGTGAACTGGTATGGGGGTACCTCAAGATTCAGAGGAGCTGGTCCCTTACGAATGCGTCCACTGACGTCGTAGTGAGATCCGTGGCAAGGGCAAAACCATCCATTGTATTCTCCTGCGTTGGAAACCGGGACGCAGCCCAAATGAGGGCAGATGGCAATGACAACAACCCACTCAGGGTTTAGTACACGCTCTTCGTCAGTCTCTTGGTCACGGAGGTGTTTCATTGGAACCGCTCGGACATCCTCAACTTCTTTGGGCCTGCGGCGTCTGATAAAGATAGGCTTTCCACGCCACTTGACGGTGATGGTCTCGCCAAATTCAACCTCGCTTAAGTCAAAATCCGCTGTCGCCAAGGCTGCGGCAGAAGCAGAAATACTCAAAGAAGCAACGCACTTCACAACAAGCAATCGGGCAGCTGAAGCATAGGCGAATCTCACAGTGGTGAGCATCATGTAAGCAAAGGCACGCCTTTCTGGTTCACGAACTTTGTCGATACGATCATCGTAAAATCCGCTGTCAACACTTCCAAGCTCGTGGAGCTCTGGGACGCCACTCGGTACTGGGACGTTACTCGACCCACTGGCAAATGCCCGGAAAGGGTCTACTCGAATTGACAAGAGAAATATGGTATGATTAGTACAAAGTATGTTGAACGTAGATGCATGAAACAGATTGAAACAATCTGCAGGAACATTCTCACTACCGTCTGTCGTGGCTCCTCAAACAACAAACCACAACGAAACACTGTTGTCTTTCTTCTTTCTTTGCAGCTGTTATCAACTTACTGACTGTGGTGTTTGACTTGACATTTCTCGTCAAGCTAAACGCTCGGGGTGCATATCGAGAAGTGAACCTCAAGGCGTTCATGGTCGCTTTGTCGGTTGGAGGATTGATCGGCAAGCGCAATGAGATTGTTGCAACGAGTGTGAGACAAGTACTGCAACTCAGCAGCACAAACTAGGCTAAGATTCTTCGCTTTCGCTGGACAAGCACGCAGAAATCTACGAGGGTATTTCGCTGAATTCTGGTTGTTCGACAGTCAACAGTATGCTCAGTAGTGTGTACTGTGTAGAATCGTGACGTCATATAATAGGCTATGAGCCGAACCTTGACGATTCAGTATTGGGTACAAAACGATTGTTTATCTCAGCACTCTTCTTAAGCATGCGGTGAACGAGTATAGCAGAGAAAGCTGGTAGACAATGCCTAATTCAAAGATGAGAGATACGCTAGGAGCCAGCAGTTTCTGTTGATGCGAGGTGTTTCTTTTCAGGGTTCGGTTGACAATGAGAGTATGTTGCTCAGCTTGTTTGTCGCCTATTGGAACTTTCCTTTGCTTCCAAGTTCCCCATTAGCCTTTTTCACGATTGTCTTGCTCTGGACCATCATATCAACTAGAGCCCATAGTTGCAATTCTTCGGGGGTTTTTTCTCTTTCCCCATCTCGAGTCTCTTCGGCAGCAGTAGCGTCTGTTGCTTCGTCACATACTTCTTCCAGTTGGCTCAGGAACTTTTTCTTGGCTTCGGTTTGCACCTCTTCTCCTACTTTCGTCAGCACTGCATCGAATAAATCCGAAAATTGCTTGGGGCCTCCATTTGGTCTGGCTAGAGCCTCTTGAAACACTCCTTCTAGTCGGGTCCGCCGATCGTGGTCGGTTGGTTCCTGCGACAAGGATAAGATCAAGTCTTTCATTTCTTCGAGATTTTCACTGCTGTGATTAGATTGACCAGCAGAGTATAGAATATTCATTCGCTGAACTGAATTGCCTGTGACAAAGGCATGCATTTGAGCAGCTAGCAACAACAGAATGATCGTCGCGATGGCCTTGAACATTTTAAAGAAGAGAAAGTTCTCGCGATGCAGAAATATGCTGGTTGTACAGACTCGGAAGCGCTGTTTCGCACAATTCAATGATCACAGGGTGGTGATAGAATCGAAAGCAAATGCTGTTTCTTGATTGTGTTGTTGTTTCCCCTACAGAAAAATGAGGGGGTTGCTCGATCCCC
This sequence comes from Cylindrotheca fusiformis, assembly GCA_019693525.1. NCBI lineage: Eukaryota > Bacillariophyta > Bacillariophyceae > Bacillariales > Bacillariaceae > Cylindrotheca > Cylindrotheca fusiformis. The sequence continues at coordinate 28,899 of JAAMXS010000295.1, read as the reverse complement.
AAAAATTCAAAAACCCAACCCAGACATTTTCTTTTCCGTTAAAATGCGTTCAATGACAATGGGACCCGGATCACTATATTTGGCGACTTGGGTGACCCAGCGACAGGATGTACCCTGGTACCAAATTCCGTGTAGAAGCAGCTTCCAGCTCGTGGATTGGGTTCGGAGGCTGCGAAGACTGGAAGATTAAAATATGGAGTCTTTTGAAGCTCCATGCCGATTTGCCTTACTGCTTCGGTGTCGAAGCTTCTTCCGAGCACACCAAAACAGCAAGGGTTTCGTCGGAGCCAGTATCTGAGAAGCTCTCGATCATGGATGTGCTGAGAAACGTCTTCCACGAAGAAGACTGGCCGGAAGAGGCTGAAGATATGTATGAGCGAATTGAGGTTCTTGGCAGAGGTTCGTATGGCCTGGTCTGGATGGGGAGGCGATTGACAAAGAGTACAGGGGAAGATGACGACGAATATGCAGCTCTGAAGAATATTGAAATTAAAGAAGAAAAGGGAAAGGTGTATGCTGAAAGGGAAATCTCAATCTTGACAGAATTGCGGCATCCGAATGTTATTCGCTTGATCCGAGCATTTCCAGTCTATAAGAATACTTCTCGTCTCGTTGCCCTGCAGCTGGCACGGGGACCGAACCTGCAGCGTGTTGTTAGCAAACGAGGGGCCTTGGGCTTACCTCTTGCCCGTCTTGTTTCACGACATCTGATTTCTGCTGTGAGTTACTTGCACGGAAGAGCAGTTTTGCACAGAGATATCAAACCGACCAACCTTATCTTGGAAAACACGGAGATCCCCCCTCAAGAGTATTACGATTACACGCAAGATCTCGCTATATGGAGCGATGGTGAAGATGCGCAGGAAATGGTTGCGAGAAAGAAGTGGAAGATGATGCTTGTCGATTTTGGTTTTGCTAGAGCACTAGAAGAGAAAGAGTACAAGGCACAGGCGAGGCCCATGAGAAATTCTATTATGCTAGAGAGAAAGGTTCTTGAAAGTGCTCTTTCTCAAGAGTCGGATGATGAGGCGGATGAACTAGCTCTGATTGAAAGGACAGCTGCAGCATTGCGGCGCACGTCTATCGCTGAAAGTGAATACGTCCCAATCGATGAAGATGACAAGCACAACCAAAGAAAGTCCTATGTTTCAAATCTAGCTGGACTGGACGAAAGGGACGGTAATGGAAAAAGATCAGAAGGAGTCGATGAAAAGGCTCAACAACGACGGTCAGTACGATTGCGAGCACAGCGCAAGGCACGCATGTCCACCACTCGTGCTAAAATGAAGTCCATGAGTGCGCTTGGAACTAAGGCCTATGCGGCACCAGAGATAAAGCATAAACTCAGGAATAAAACGGACGAAGACAAAGATAAACCCAATGCAGCTCTTACGGAGTGCGTCGCCGATTATGGGATGATTGTCGATGCATACTCCGTGGGCTGGACTCTCCGTGTTATCCTAACAGGAGTACCTCCAAACTCGACCATCTCGCAATATATGCGCAAATATGACGGCAAGGATGTCCCGGAGGAAATAGTAGAAGTGGGCTGCTGTTGCTTTGGTGGAAAGGTTGAGACAGTCCATAAACCACCTTTCAGAGTTCGGGACACAGACCAGATGCCGAAGGGGGCAACTCTATTCATTTCAGCTTTGACAAAAATGAACCCAGACGATCGTCTGAGTGTTCGAGAAGCACAGAATCACCCATGGATTAAAGGGGATGAATATGAAACGCAATACGTAGTGGAACAGGGTGACATTCCTTCTCTGCATGGAGATCCAGTAGTACCCTTGAAGTGTGCGGGACAATTATCAAAAATCGTGATCGAACATCACGACAAGTAGGGGGCATGGCTGATGAAAGTAGTGGAGGGAATGATCTGTCTTTTCTTTGGTTCTCAGCAAGTTAAGAGGGTGAAAGATCGTGTACATTGTATCCATGTCCATACTTGAGCTTAACATAAAACTGGCTAGTATTTTCCTTCCAGCTGTTTATTCAAGTATTCCACTCAGAAAGAATTACTTGTAGATATGCGCATTGAGAGTTGTTGGTTCTGTTGACCTTTTTTTGTTTTGTTGAACTACTGTAGTAGCTGATACATAGAGTTTTCAAGCCGTAATTCTTGAGTCATGAGTTCTTGAATCACGGAGCTCAGAAACCACCAGTTTCTCGGCGCTGCGCAGTGAGAATGCAAGATGCTCCACATTTGAAAGTTTTGGAGGAATTAATCCATTCCACAATCTGTATTTCAATAGGAGGCAAGATGGGAAACAAAAGAGTATCCAAAGGGCGTGGGAAGGAGGATGAGCTCTCTGAGGAAGATGACTCCGTCGTTGAGAAGGAGGATGTTGAAAGTGAAAATGGAAACTCCGAAGAAGATGATGATTCATCCGACGACGACGATGATCCAGACCACGAGGAAGATGCCATAGCAGTTTTCAAAGGAGTGGATTTTCCCGAAGATCGCAACGCTGAAGAAGAAAGTGACGATTTGTCAAGCGACGCTGTCAATAAGGCAAACGACGTGGCCACTGCTCTCAACCGAAACTCTGAACAATGTATATTCGATTTGCGAAACATGCTTGCCATTAACCCAGACCAAATTCCTTTAAAATCTCTATACAACAAGAAAGCCTCGAAAATTGAAGACATGATTTCAATCCCACTTGATAAAGGCCATGAGCTGGGAGTGGACGAAGACTATCTTTTGTCAAAGGCTACTACAGGTTGCACACAACTCGTCCATGCCTTGTTTCAGCTCCCGACGGAGAGAAGCGACGCAGGGCCCCTGGTTCAGTTGCCACATTATGATGAAATGAAGCTTCCAAGAGCACTTCCGCCACCTCCTCCAAAACAAGAGACCAAATGGGAAAAGTTTGCCAAAGCAAAGGGAATCCCTCTCAACAAAGAAAAACGTTCTCGAAAGGTTTGGGACGAAACAACTGGCTCGTGGATGTATCGACATGGCTTTGAAAAAGCCAACAGCAAATCAAAAGAATGGCCAATCATGGAAGTTGGTGCCAACGACGATCCTTATATCGACCCATGGGAGAAGCTTCGTGATGAAAAGCGAAGTCGCACTGATAAGAATATTGAGAGTCGCATGAAGAATCAAGAACGCGTTGGGAACTTGGCCAAGGGCGTAACCAGTCGTGTGATGAAGTCTCGAGAAAATAGTCGAAAAATGGGCAAGGAGGGAGGAAACGTCGACAGGAACAACGTGCCACCAACTGGGGTACCTGTTGACTTGAAGAGTGGCACTGGCGAAGCGAAGAAGCGAGGGAAGGTATCCACTAATGCTGCACTCGAAGCGGTTCAGAGGTCGACTGCATCCATGGGCAGATTCGACCAAATGAGAGAAGGGGAACCTGAGAGAAAGAAAGTCTTGTCAAAAATGAAGAAGCGAAAGTTTGAATCTGGTACTTCCAAGAGTTATCATGTCTCTGAAGGGGAAAAATCAATGAAGATACTAAACGCAGTAATGAACGGTGGTGGAGTGGCGAAAGAAAAGGCGATTCGCAAGGGCCAATATGCCAAGGGAGAGACAGCGTTTGATTATGAATTTGATGATGGCCTAGGCGCTTCATCTTTTAAGAAGAAGAAGGGTCGAGCTGGTGCTGGAAAGAACAAGAAGATGACTAAGAGGAGAATCAAATAGTTTATGTTGACTTGACTTTTTTCACTAGAGTAGTGGTTCGTTATTGTAAAGGCTGTCCTCGGTATTAGTAGTTGTTTATTATTATTAGTAGTTGCGATACAAACGCATTCTGACTCGTTTCTGCGCGAAATATGCACGTTTGCGTCCAGTCCTAAATGCTAGCCAGATGCGAGCCACCAACCGCCAGTAAACGAGACAATCAACAAAACTAACCATATCATATGATGAAAGAGAGACGGTGACGAGGAAGGAAAAACAATGCGGAAAGCAAGAAAACAAAAGGCAGTTGAGGGATCTCTCACAACCAGCAAAAAGAGACGACGGCTTGAAACGACAAAAAACAACAAAGGGATATCAGAGGGCAAAGAAACTGGCGTTCTACCTCTAAATGTACCTATTCGTGATTGGAGGGATCTTTATGTGTCGCGTGTGACGCTAGATTGCGCTCTCGGTCATCAATGTGTCCCCTGTGCCTATAAAATCGGGCTCTTTGACGTTTCCTTAGACTCTGAATTTACCAAGACAGTGCCGAACAGGCGCCCAGAACAATGCCCCCGCTCTTCACGTACGACTTCTTCGGATGGCACGATGGGTTACCGTCAAGGTATGGCTGCCCTGACTGTAGGAGACGGAGATATGTCGTTTTCCCTAGCCCTAGCCAGAATCTTGAAACCTGGAACTAGTTCAAGTACAGTAATTGGTACAAGCTATGAAGCTAAGGACATTCTATTGAAAACATACCCGAACTTCAAAGACAATATTATCGAACTGGAGAGCTTAGGAGCCCAATTATTTTACAACATTGACGCAACCAGACTGGCCGAAACCCTGCCGGCTTCTGTGAGAGACAATAAATTCGACAGAATTTGCTGGAATTTTCCTTGTACGGCGATTGCGAACGGCCAAGATGGGCAGAATGATGACATGGAAAAGAACAAAGAGTTGGTTCGAAAATTCATGAGTTGTTCCAGCCAGATCTTAAGCCAGCAGGGTGAAATTCACATATGTCACAAAACAAAACCTCCCTACAATCAGTGGAAATTGGAGCACGTTGCCCTGGAGGGTTTGGTTCCAAACACTGTTCGATACCTTGGCAAAGTTGTCTTGGACAAATACCTCCTACCGCCTTATACTCCCCGCAAAGCCTTGGATCGAAAGAGTTTCCCATGCCACGACGCTTGCTTCTTCATCTTCGGGCCTGATCAAGCTACTACTAGTCCCATCAAGCGTGGCACGCTGCACCCTTCGGTCCAAAGCGATGGTTCTATCCAGATGGAGGATGATTCCTTGGTAATCCCCGTTTCAGAGGAAGTAATCCTTTCAATTCGGGAATCTTTAATGAGCACAGCAAGCAGCGAACGGACGAGAACAATTAAAAACAAAAGAAGATGATACCGCCGTTAGTTGCACCTACTAGGTACAACAGCTTGTCTCAATACTCAAACAGGTTGACACGACAAAGGCCTTCATTCTTAGATTAGATTTTGTTTATTCAATACTAACGCACAAATCAAGTGAAAACCAATAGTGTCGACCCGCGAGCAATTATCTGTAGTTGTCTTTTTCTCAACTCATTCCAAAAGGCGCATTTAACTTAAAACTGTGTTTGTTGTTGAAAGGCATAATTTTGGTACGGTTGCTGTTGTGGTGGCTGCTGACCGTATGGCTGCTGGCCGTATGCTTGTTGTGGTGGTGGTGGTTGGCCGTATGCTTGCTGTTGTGGTGGTGGCTGCTGGCCATATTGCTGCATAGGTGCACCAGGGTATGGTTGGGGCGCTGATGCGGGCGCCGAAAAATACGGTTGCATTTGCTGCGGTGGTGGTGCATGGGGAGGTCCCCCCGCTGGCGCAGGGTACGATTGTTGTTGGCCATAAGCGGCAAGAGCACCTTGTGCTGGGTCTGGTTGGCCGTAGTTGGGTAAATTCGGGTACGATGCACTCTCATCGAAAGTATTGCCCGTGTCGAGGAGATCCCCAACAGAGGCCACAGAGCGATTTGCGGATGGGGCAGAGTAATCATTCCTATTTCCTCCATTGCCACCATTGCCACCGTTGTAGTCTCCATTGGATTGGTACCTCTCATCTTCTGATGACAAAAACAATGTGAGAACCAGGTTGATACAAGAATACGATTACGTGCGACGTTGATGGCTCACCTGAACGTCTTGCGGCTTTTTCCGCTTGCTCCTCATGGTGCTGCTTGATGGCTCCAGTAGGACGAACGCCGCCTTCCAATGGAGTATTTTTCATGCATTCAACGATTGCTGCACGTAATTTATCGACTTCGTGTGGATCGTTAGATCCAAAAGCAGCTGCGATAGTGGGTCCATAGTCCATCCAGCGTTCCAATTTGAATTGGCGGACCATTTTGTTTCCGTAGGGCTTTGCTCGGCACTGCGTTACTTGGTATCCACGAACATTAGGCTTGTAAAGATCATGAACAAAATTGACAGCCAGTTTAATGAGAAAGTTTCGCTGGGCTTGATTGTGGTATGGATTGTTCAACCAGTCATCAAAGTCCTGTTGTGTCCGGAACCACAACATGGTGTGTGATCCATACTGCACCCAGTAGGATTGTTTCCATTTTTTAGTAAGAATCGTCCGAAAAGAAATTCTTGACAAAACCCAGCCACTCTTCTTGACCAACTCTGCCTTGGGCAGAGGAGAGGCCCCTGCCACCGTCCGGGAAATATCCCTGGCGTACTTGTTCCGGCCAACTTCTTCACTAGAACGGTCTTTGTCGGATTCACGTCCGTAATCGTTTCGTCCCTGGTCGTTTCGACCATAGTCGTCTTGGCCGTAGTCGCTTCTTCCTGGATCCTCTCGGCCGTAGTCGTCTCGACCGTAATCGTTTCGTCCCCGGTTGGCATCACGTCCACCGTAGTTGTCTTGGTTTCCGTAAGACTGCCTATCGTAACTAGGCTCCGGAGGTCGAGATGGTGCAGGTGGTGGAGCTGGAGCCAATGTGTCAAAAGGAAATGGCTGTTCATTGTACACGGGTTGCTGCGCCTGTGCTGGAGGAGGCGGTGGAGGTGCTGGTGGGGCTGCTGGAGGCGGTGACAACGGATCAAAAGGGTTCGATTGAGCGGCTGGGGGCATACCCCACTGCATCCCTGGTTGAGGCTGACCAGAAGGTACAAGAGCCTGCTGATGCTGCTGCATTGGATCCATCGGGGGAGCTCCTTGAGGAGGAGGGGCGGAGTATCCGCCGTACGGATTCGATTGCTGTTGAGATACCACCATTTGATTGCCAAACGCAGGAGCGGAAGCTACAGATCCTGGAGTGTACGGCGGCTGCTGTCCATAATTCTGCTGCTGTTGTTGTTGCTGCTGCTGCGGAGGGTACGGCTGAGATTGTGGGGATCCAAAAGATGGTGGTGCTGTGCCATACGAGTAGTTAGTCCCTGCTGGGCTTGGCTGTGGCGGGGGAGCGCCGTACTGTGGCGGTGCCTGGGCTGGAGCAGGCGCTGGTGCTCCGAAAGGGTCGAAGGGGTTGCTCATGTTGCCTTAAAAAACGATGAGATACCAACACAATAGGTGCAATGTACCTCGCGATGATGGATGGGTTGTTTGTAGCATGAGGGCTGCTTCCGAAACAAAATCCAGAGCAGCAATGCGTGAGAATCCATCAACTGTAGTACCACGAACACGTTGAGCGTGGAGCACCTCAGTCCGTGAGAATTCATCAGTGACCGTTGCGCGCCAGCCGATGTGCGGCCGACTCATTCGTTCCTAGTTGAGTGCCTCACCTCGTTTCTACTCACAATGTCGTCGAAGCAACTCTTCTCGATGAAGTGCACGGTACGATTCCAATCCTTCGCATCTACTAACTCCAGTAGGGATGGAAAAAATGAACGATTGACCTCACTCCCATCGCATGAATTTTACTTCATCCTTCTATTTTTCATCGGAAAGGGCAAAGTCCTAAAAACCATCGATTCTTACCTTCTTTTGCATTGCCACTATCACAGCGATGACGAGACTAGTGGGACCATCTCTAGTTCTTATACTACTTTCTGGGCACGTTGCAGGCCGCACCTGGAAAGATATTTCCCTCGTTCATTCTCTTGATATCCCTGAGGAGTACTTGGCAGAGGGACGAAGAGAAAGTGACCCGTTCTACTATGAGCCGCCACGCCATCCAGTAGAAAGTGAGAATCCGCCAGGCGCCACACCAACTGCAGATCCAAGACCGTGTCCGGGCTGCGACGATTACACTTTGACGCCCGAAGAGAAATACCCAACAAATGATGTGCCAACAAACCCACCAAGAGACTATTTCAACTACGACGTGTCAATAGACGCCAAATATGGACCAGGGTACCCCAGCTACTTCCAGTATGGAAATGGATATCGAATTCATTACTTGAACAATGGATGGGCCAACTTTCAAAAATCCAACAATTTTGACTATTATTGGGATGAGTTTTCGTCCAATGGATTTGGAGCCTATAAAGGTGTCTTGGCCAATCATGACATGGATACGTCTATATGTGGCTCTGGGAACATTCAGAGCCCCATTGATATCCGTTTGTCGGGAGTGGCATGTGTAGAAACACATCAAATCAGGCATAGAGTACGTCCATCCTGTGAGATGTTTTTAATGTTGAGGTCAGAGTGGATACTTCGAATCTAACCGTTTTTCTCACTGTTTTGTCTCCTAGCCTGGAGATTTCCGAGTGGAAGGAAGTAATGTTCGACGACAAATCCTAGGGAGCAAGCTAAGACTACTTTATGATCGAAGACCTTGCAGAGATGTAAGTAGAGACTGCATGCCAGGAAGCTGGTATCGTTTGTGAAACTAACGCCTGTTTCTCTACCCTTTGTTGTTCCTAGCTTTCCAAAGATGCGTGCAAAGAACCAGATCCGCCTTTTGCCGATTTCCCCAATGGGTGGGCGGGCAACGCCGACGTCATGCATGTAGACTTTAAACTTCCAGCCGAGCACCAGATATATGGGGAAAAGTTTGATGCTGAAATGCAAGTCTATCATCTTCATCCTGGCAGACGACTAATACCAGCAGTTTCGATTCTGTTTCGAGTTCAAAGTGATGGCTACAACACCGTCTTGCAGCAAGCAATCGATGCATTTCAGTATGAATTTGATAGGGACCAGGCCAAATGCTCAAATCGTATACGCCGTGATCGCAAGCTTGTTTCCGAGTTTCATACTAAGATCATGGATAACGATGTAGAATCCCCAAAGACGGACTACCGAAACTGGGGAGAGTTTTCCACTCAATTGGATGATCCAGAGTTTCCAGAGGAGGCGCAGCACACGCGAAGAATGCAAGAGAAGTTCAATCCATACCATGAAGAGCTGATGCGTACTGTATATTTCTATGGCTATGACGGTTCCTTGACGGAACCACCCTGTACAGAAATCGTATCTTGGTTCATTATGGACGAGCCAGCCACAATGTCTCTTCAACAACTGGAACAGATGAGGAACATTCTCTTCAACCATGTAGACAAAGACTGCCTTCGGACAAGTGTCCATGATACTGAACGAGGAGTATCCCGGCCTGTTCAAGACACGAATGACCGAATGGTGTGGCACTGTACAAGAGATCATTTTCCGCCAGACTCGGAACGGAAAAACAATTGACCCTTCTACTAGTTAGTACTTCCCTAAACGACTAGCCGTGTGTATTGCTACTATGATTGCTTCTTTGCTAAGTGCTGAGTCATGTCCTTTCGCTTTGGCTCTTGAGAAAGTCTTGTCCCTACACACAAGACTTTCTCAAGAGCCATGTCTACAAAAGCAACTCTGTACCGAGGTATTTCCAGGTCGGTCTCCTTCATCACAGTAACGAGAAGTGCGAATTTACCAGCGGTATTCAAACATCGCACGTAGCCTGAAAGACTGTAAGCACTTGGTGTCGGCAATTTTCCATCTTTGGCCTCGAGCACGCGAAGACCGGCGAAAGCGTGCCTTTCCTCTCGTGGACCATCATAGACCAAGAAATCCGATCCAAACTTTGCTCCACAAGAGACAAAGTAATCGGTTCTCCTGTGCAGGTACTCAAATACTAGGGAAGCATCAGTGTCCAATTCCGTTGATGGTCTGCAAACCATCTTCGCCCACTGACGTTTGATAGGTAGTGACTGCACATCGCTAGTTTCCGAGGACTGTGGTCCGACACCAGCAGATCGCATTTCTGTTTCAAGTTGGTCTTCATCTATATTTGGGCGCAAGCGAGTCCAAGGCTCTGGCGCCAGTTGGTAGGGCATTGGTCGATATTGTTCTTTCTGACGAGCCCTTTCTGCAGGCTGCATGCTTTTCTTAATTAGATCCGCCCACTCTAAGGAAAGAGTATGATCGTACATCAAGGCACACTTCTTGTTCGATTTCTCTTTCGTAGATCCTGGCAAACAGTCCAGTGCCTGGAATGCCAATGCAGGTGATAGGAGCACCGGAGGTATACCATTTCGCTCCCCACGCAGCTCAGCTAGTTCTTGCTCCAAGACGGCGTTGTTGACAGCTATCTGGTAGTACTTGCCGTTTGCCTCCCCACCCCTTCTCGTGGTTGGATTCCTAGTACCCTCACTCGGTAAGCCGTCTTGTGCTTGTTGTCGTTCTCGTTTTCTCTTCCTTTCGTCTTTTCGCTGCATTCTTAATTTGTACTTGAGCGCTTTCTTTTCCTTATTGTTCATTCGTCGTTCATTGCCATTCTCTCCTTTCACTGTAAACACAACATTGGAGATCTTGTCGTTGACCTCCTTCTTCTTTTCTTCCAGAAGTTTGTGAGGTCGGATCCGTCGGACGCCTACAAAATTTGCAGGGATTCTAACTTGTTTCGAATTCAGTTGTTTCACCAGGGAAGTGTCAAAGATGATCGTTGCAAAGTTATCTGAACCTATGGATGGGGTATTCATAGTCGTCTTTTGCGACATGCATTTCTAATGGACCAAACGTCAAGCTACAGGCTTCCGTCACGTGCAGCTCCTTTCTGTTCCTCAGGATCCTCGTTTTGACGACATTCAAGCTGTTGCAAGATAGGCTGCATGGAGGTCCTGCATGTAGGGGCAAGAGAAAGGAGTCTCTTTCGTGAATCATCAACGACGTTCATTGGAAGGTGGCTGGAATACGTCCGTCTGTCCCTCGACATTCGGCAGCTTTTTTCGTGCGACTGACACACGTGAGTTGATTGAGAAGAAAAGCAAGCATGCATACAGAATCGTCGACCTTTTTACTACGGTGAATTGTGGGCTCGACGATGTTCAGAGGACAGATCGAGGAGGCGCCTCGTCCGGATAGCTTTCATTAAAGACAACCATGGCAGAATACAATCCAGGAGATGCGGTAGAAACCTCCTTTGGAGTCGGCGTCATTTCCGAATGCCCGAGCAATGGTATCTCCGCCTATCGAGTCATGCTTTGGCGTGTGCCTGGAAGGTCCATCGGTTCCTCTAGTGTTGCGCATTTGCAACCCAGTGCTATTCTTAAAAAGTTACCAGTAGCTCCGGGAATGGTCACTACCAAAGTTGATGACCCGTCAATGAAGCGCTACATGGTTCACTCCTACTACCCGTCTCGACAATTGTTTCGAATTGCCCGGATGGAGGAGGAAGTTCAACAAACAGCAGTGGAAGAGTCTCCGGAAAGCGACGAATTGGATGCCTCTCAAAGATTGTCGCGGCTCTCTATTAGCTCTCATGTTTTTTTGGCAACCAATCTAGATATCTCCAACGATGATGCGGATATGGTCTCGCCCGACAATCTGAACCAAGCCCCAAGTGCCAAGTTCTATCCTCTTCTGGTTGAATTAATACGGCGGGGGGAGCGAACTGCAAGCGCGACTACCGAATTTTTGAACAAGGAGGAAGTTTCCAACGTTCTTGGAAAGGCCACAGAGTTTACTCAACAGCGGTCTGCTGAAGCCATGGCTCAAGCCAATTCCATCAATCCCGAGGATGCAGTTGACAATATTGCGACTCAAGTCAAGGATGCGATCAACGAAGAGGAAGTTCACCAAGTATTGACAATGATTAAGGATGAGGATTTGACGGTCTTGTTGGAAAAAGGGAAGGAACGCCTTGAGCAATTATTGAACAAAAAAGTTCCAAAAAAAACGGAAGAAGCGCTTGAGGACAACGGAATAAGGGTGGTTCTGGAGGAAGACCAAGCTGGATCACCATATATGGAAGCTGTTACGAAATCACGAGAAATGGCGCTGGAAGCGATGAAGGATTTATTGAACCAGGCGAAAGTCAATCCAAATGATTTGGAAGCCATCAAAGAAAGTTTGGGGGAGAATTTCAATTCAATGTTTGATTCGCTGACCATGGCAGCAAAGTCTGACCGAACTTTGTCACGCATCTTGGAAACCATGAACGAGCATACAGCTGAGTGGCAAGAAGCAACTGGTCGGCTCATGGCAACAAAATCAGCAAGCATGTTTTTCGACGGGGCAAATCGTATTCAAGCTCGTGCCGCGAGTCTTTTTTCGGCAGACCAACTACAATGGGCTGGAGAAATTGGATCGAAGTTCACAAAAGCCTTTACTGAAGGAGATGCTGCCGTGGCTCGATTGAAGTCAATCGAGCTGGGAGACTCGGTGCGGGATCGACTGGTACAAGCCATTGAACTCCGTAGTGAATCTCTTGGAGGTCTCGATGGCATTATTGCCGGGGCTCTGACCACTGCCAAGACAAAAGGAGGCGAATCGGGAGGCAAAATGAAAACGATGCTGACCATGTTGCAAGGTCAAGCCGACGTGGCAACTAGAGATGCGCACGAAACGTTGATATCGGTCCTTTCCAAGCGCAATGAATACAGAGATGTTGCGCTCCTCAAATTAGAGCAGGTGTTTTGCGAGTTGGAATCCCAATTTGGCCAGCACTTGTCACCCGAAGAAATTGCCTCCCTCGCTCGTGGAGAAGGCGGGACAGCAAAGCTATTTGAGCCGATTGCCAAGCGTGCTGCGGACGAGATTGAGAGGCAATTGGATGTTGCCGAACAAACTGTGACAGATGAAACCATGCTGGATGTTTTGAAGCACGTACGGAAAATAATCTCTGGTGAAATGACGGTGAACGCCGTTATGGATGAGGTTGTGAATATTCTTAACGACGACAATGTTGTCGCTGCGGGTGAGAACCTTGTCAAGCACGGAGAACAAGTTTTGGATGCAATTGAAGGAGTATCTGGCAACAGATTGGTTGAAGATGCTATGCAGATTGCTGAGAAGGCTGGGATAACAAAAGATAGTGTCATGGAAGGAATTGAAAAGATTGATGTGAATGAATTATTGGTGAGTGCGAACGGAGCCAGGTTTTATGGGCGGAAGTAAGAGTCGGCTAACTTCGTTTTTGCAATACTTCAGGACAATGCGGGAAATGCCATCACTGATGAACGAGCCAGGCAAAAGCTGTTGTCCGATGCTACCGACACAGCTCTTGACTTTATTCTTCGTGTCCTCCCGTCCATGCCCATCCCTCCTGTGGATGGAGTGAAGGATGGTTTGGTATATCATATTTCGAATCTCTCGATGGAGGGCTTCAGAGTTACGAAGGAGAATATTTTGGTAGAAGTCGCTGGGATGAGAGCAACAAAGAAAGCATCGGAGCCAACTGTTGAGGAAGTTGATGGCGATTCAGGCGGGGACAGGACTTCCAGCCCAAAAGCGGAGTCCCCTGCTTCCAGCCCAGAAGTTCAGCACGTCGATTCCTCCATGGACCTGGACACAAGTCCCAATGAAGATGTGGTTGTGAGCGCAGCAGAACTTTTGATAATTGATGTTCGAGGGATTTCGGCGGTCTTTAATGATGCAATGTGGGGTTTTGAGCAAACATACATGCCATACCTAAAAGGAAACGGCAAATTTGATGTCAAAATGTCAGATGGTGCCATTCGCCTTTCTTTTGAGTTGAGGAAACGGCTCAAGAAAGGAGTCGGAGAAAAAAGCCAATACGATTCTATGGACTGGGAACCAGTTCTATGCCTACATGATAGAAGTGTTTCAATCGGATCTGTGGATTTTCTAATGCAAGGAAATAGCAGATTGGCCTGGGTAATCAACAAGGTGGCCTCTGTTTTCAAAGGCCTGCTGAGAGATTATGTCGTGAAATCGATTTTGCAAATTCTGAGCAACAGAAGTGGCTGGATTCTTTCAAAACTCAACGAGGCCTTATGTCCATTCTGGGACGTCCTTCTGAGAACAGCGAAGCTCGAGATGGGGGACCTTGAGATCGCAACTTTGGAAGACATCGTAGAGGCAATGCCAGAGGAACAGATTAATCTCATTGAACTTGTTTGGAGAGAACGACTGCCGCTGGGAATGAATCTCCTTTTGAATGATGAGAGTGGGAAGCTGAAAGTCGTTGACTTCCCCCGTGGTAGCCAGGCGAGAAGCGTATGCGAAAAGCGAAACATTGATCCGGTAGTCTTCAAGGGTTCTACAATAGTCGCTGTAAATGGAATCCGCTATCAGAATGACGACGATCTATTTGAAGCATTGAAGGATCCCAGCCGACCTAAGACAATTCAATTTGAACTTGCACAAAGTGAGGATGCCGAGAGAGTTCGCAAATTTGTAGAAACCAGTCAGGGAGCGTCAAAAGAGGGCCGCAGTGGAACAGGAATGGAAGAGAGAAGCTTTTCCACCAGAGCGGTGGAGTTTACCCAACCAGGAGACCTTGGGATTGAATTCGCCAATTCATTTGATAATTTTGGACTGGTTGTGAGAAAATTTATTCAACGAGATGATGGCGTCGTTTCAGCTGCAGAAAGGAGTGACAACATCCACGAAGGAGACCTTCTTACTCATATAAATGGCAACCTTGTACTCGGAAGTGACGGCACCGGCCGTGTGAAAGCTTTGAATTTGCTGCAAAGTGACGGTGGAAAGCGTCCCCTGGTGCTCACTTTCACGGATCCCTACCTTTTCCGAGCTTCGTTTGCGAAGTCGGGTGGATCAGCTGCAGACGTTGGTGGGCCACAAGAGCTTGATCTGGAGGAGAAAAAAGCGGAGAACACAAAGCGAATTATCGTCGCTGGTTTTAATGAGGTTGATGGCATAGCAGAAAAAAGCGGCATTTTGCTCGGTGACTACTTAGTTTTTGTGAATGGTGTTTCCGTCGGAGCTGGTTGCAGGTGGCTTGGTGAAAGTTCAATTCCCACCAAAACTGAAGTAGAAAGTATGATAAATGATACTTCCAACTACCCCATAGGTTTGACGTTTGCTCGACCACTTCGGGAGAATAAAGGACCTCAAGGGTGGTCTGCAATGATGGGAACTGGCGGGAGAAAGGCGGACATCACCATGGAAGAATCAGAAACTGTCTGCGTTGCAGCTGAGTCCCCGGCACAGCTTGGCATTGTCTTGGAAACGATTGACAGAACCGATATCGTTGTCAAGGACCTTGAGGCAGTGCCTGGGCCATTTCAGTACACCATGGATTCTTTCAAAGATCGACAAACGAACCAATTGCACCTTTCAATTGAAGCAGTAAACGGAGAGTTTGTTCCATCGTTTGCGTCAGCGCAAATGGTGAAGACTGCGATGGAACGAAGCTGGAAAACACAGAACTGTGTAGAAGTTTTGTTTTGTGATGATGCTCGGAAGCAATGGACGCAATCTCTACAATAGCAAAGATACCATGATATGTTAGCATCGCCTTAATTTAGCCTTCCATTTCGTCATCCTCGTCACTGCTGTCGTCGTCGTGCTGGTTCTTCCACTTAGCCGCCATTTCCAAGATCTTGAGATTCGAAGATGCTGCGTCTTGGTCATCTGGAAATTGATAATCAAAATACTCCTCCCAACCCAAGTCCTTGCCGAGATTATCTTTGCGCATTCGCTTTCGCTTAACACGACGGGGCAGCATCTTCTCTACCTTGGCCACATCATCTGCATCGCCCTTTTCCTGCTCCAAAGCTCTCCATGCATCCAGCAGCAAGACTCGCTCTTCTTTCAGACCATCTTCCTTCAGATGATTGTACGCCTTTCGGAACGTAGTTCGGGCCGCCTCCATACCTTTACCAACTTCCGTGGCTTCGAATTGCCCAAAAGATAGCCATACTTTGACGTGAGACGTCTTTTCTAGCAATCGATTGTATAGCTTTCTGGCATGATCTCCTTCTCCTTCTTCGATTTCGAAATCAATGTACCCTTTCCATAAGACTTCTGGCATGTCAAGTGCTGGTTGAGAAATGGCCAATTCGAAAATAGCTCGACATCGCTCTGTTTCTCCTAACGATTTCTCCAGCTCTGCATATTTCGCCCAGGCGTTGCAGTTGTGTGGCATTGCCTTGAGGTAATTGTTATAGAGGGCACGGCAGCGATCTATTTCACCAAGGGAAAGCTCCAAGGCTATGTATTCCGTAAAAATCTTCTCTTTTCCGCAGAGGCCAATAGCCCTCCCCAATAGCTTCCGGGCCGCTGCCAAATCCTTTCTCCGTACATGCAGCTTAGCAGCATAAATCCAAATCTTGGAGAAGGAAAATTGCTTGTGCGGTATAATGGTCAAGCACGTTTGATAGATTTCTGACGCTCGATCCATATCATGGTTGGTCAATTCTTCGTGTGTGGCGTAGTAAATCCATAGATAAATGTAACGTCTCCAATGATCCTTCTCTGAGGAGGGTGGTATTTGGGCTATTGCGCGTTCATACACTTCTCTCACGGAATCGATGTCTCCAGCATCTTCTTCTAGCTTTGCATATTCAAACCAAGCGTCATAATCATGTGGGTCTTTTTCTACCCTCTCGTTGTACTGACCCCGTTGCTTCGTCAACAACACTCGTTCGATCCCCTCGCGATCTCCATGCTTCTTCTCAAATGACAGATATGACTTGTAAAGCTCGTCTCGTCGTTTCTGCTCCCATTCCGGTACGTCTTCCTCGTCATCATCTGTCAAGGTTTTCTTCGCATCCCCCAATCGAAGTAGTCTAATAGCATGTTGATAGATGACTCGGGCTCGTTCATACTCGCCCTGTCGCTGTTCAAAGGATGCAAATTTCTGAAATACTTTGGCTTGTCTAGATTCCTCTGGTTCCAGTTCTGAAAGGCAGGCTTCCAGAATCGTCCGCGCTAGTTCAATATGCTTGGCTTCGTATTCAGCCCATTTCGCGAACTTCAAAAAGGCTTTGGCGGACGGATAGGCGTTGACATAGCGTCTCATAACAGCTTCAGCTCTATCCAATGATCCACATCTCGTTTCAAATCTAGCATAACTCAACCAAGCATTGTCGTCTGGCATCCATTTCATCCACCGTTCAAAGACTGCTCTGCACTTGGGAATATCTCGAATGAGTTCCTCCATGTACACATATTTGTACCATAGAAAGTCCACTCTAGGCAACAATTGAACAGCTCGGTCCAGGATATTTCTAGCATGATTAATAAACTCATTTCTCATTTCAAACTCAGCATATCGCAACCATAATTCGGCAGAGCGACCCTCAACCTCCAGAGCTCGCTCAAAAACACTTCGAGCCCTTTCAAATTCCTTGTGCTCTTCTTCCAGTTTGGCGTATTTGACCCAGTTTCCAATATGTTCCCGCCGATATCGAATATTGTCTTCAAAATGTTTACGGCGATCCCGAAGGTAGGACTGATATTCTTCCGCATCGTGAATCTGAACGACGGGATCGATAGTGTGGGCTTCTTGACGATCGGCAGCCTCTCTCAGAATTTGCTCAGCGGAGATTTGGATGGGCGCTGGAGCCCGATTTTTCACCTGACCTGTGCGAGACATGGCTGAAAATGAGGCTGACGTTTGCTTGTGAAGGAAGAAGAAAAGATGGCCAAGATGAGTAGCGACAATGAGGATACAACCCAAGAGAAGCGATATACGTGGAGGAAAGGCAAAAATGTCAGAGCGCGCCCACATTGGCGGACCTCGCGAGTTTTTGAGCCAATGACTGACGAAGGACATACACTGGATGTAGAATTGTTGCATAGGGCTAGAAACTTCATGTGGATGATGGCTCTTGTGCAACCCCATATGTTTTGGGAATAATAGGTGAGTAGTCTATGATAAGCAACCAAAGGGCAGCTACTACAAAAGAAGTACAAACGCTTCTATAATGGAGACACTGAATCAGGGTAGGTGTTGTTTTGGTGATCCATCGAACCTCTACATACTCCGCCTGTGTTGCTTATTAAGTGAGCCTCTAGCAGTCCCAGGTATTGTAAGGGCAAATTCACGTTCTAGTTGGTTGTACAGAATCTGACTTTATCACCGCTCTCTGCCTTCCGATCATAGCAAGCAAAAGCAAGCTGAGGGGACCTCTGCAACCTGGCACTTCATCACATTCTATTTTCGTTCCCGACAGGACCAACACAATGAAATCGTTGAAGTAGATATCCTAAGTCGTCAACGTTTCTTCATTTTAAAATTCAAGGTACTGTATTGTTTCCAATGTA
Organism: Cylindrotheca fusiformis; assembly: GCA_019693525.1. Classification (NCBI taxonomy): domain Eukaryota; phylum Bacillariophyta; class Bacillariophyceae; order Bacillariales; family Bacillariaceae; genus Cylindrotheca; species Cylindrotheca fusiformis. The sequence goes on along the minus strand of JAAMXS010000295.1, from coordinate 10,866 downwards.
GCCCATATGATAAGTGTTGAGTATGAGTCACTCGGAGCAAATTATTTGGCGAAAGCCGTCTGTACTTTTCCGGAAGCAGAAATTCTTTGTCTGGTGCCATCAGCAAACAGAATTGCCTTGCTTCCGTCCTTATAGTGACGTTCAATTTGTCTGTTCGGATATTCGAAGAGCGTCGATCCATCTGCAGTGTTGCTAATTTGCATGACTCGATCATTGGCATGAAAGTAAGCCACAGTGCCTCCCGCAAAACTAGTTTCCACGTCCCCATTGTTAAATCGAATAACAGTTGTCCCGTCTTTATGAACTTCTTTGCGGACCCCATTCCCGTAAATGATCACATGACCACCGTCCTTAGTACGTTTTCGAATCCTTGTAGAAGCCGTTGATGAACTTGTCGAGCCGTCTCGTGGAGAGTCTTTGTTGGGAGTTTGTTTCTTCTTGTTTCGCTGATTAGAGGACCCGCTAGCTGCATTTCTCTGTTGCGGAGTACTCTGCTTCTGTGCTTCCCTGTGAGACATTTGCTGTTTCAGGTACATGAGTTCCGTTGTCATGCTTTGTATCTTCGTTTGTTGTTCAACAAGCAGCTGTTGCAGCTTGTCCTCTGTCGATTGCCGATTTTGATCAGAAGTTTGCACTTGTTGACAAAGTTTTTGCACAGACTCTTCCAAGTTAGAGAGGGATTGGATTTGAGCTTGCTGTATGCTCTGGGCTTCTGATATGTTGGATCCAACTGGCATGATCTGCTTTTGCTCCTCGACCCACTTGTGAACGGCATCCTTCATCTCACTAGCCCACTGTCTTGCTGATTCTCGTTCGGCCCTGGCATCTTGTAAGGTCTGAACGGCTGTTCGTAAGAGTTTCTTTGCGTCTTCTGGAGACTTGATCCGTTCTGGCAATTCGTCCAAAGCGATACCCCGACTTGAATCGGGGGTCGCTGGGTTTTCTTTTTCTTCGGGATCATCTTCCTCGATAATGGTAGATCCCAAGACAACGGACCATGCATCTTCCATACTTTGTTCCATTGATGGTTCCAAAGCAGCCCTTGCTCCATTTGCCACGAGTGTTGTGTGTCTAGGTGTCGGTGCCAACTCCGTTCGAATAACTTCGTTTGCGTGGGAAGATATAAACGATGAATTCTTGTCTGGTACTAGACTACTAGCACTACTGTCATCGTCCATATAGTAGCGGCTCGTTTGATGGAGATGCAGCTCTTGACCTCTTGGTGGCGAGTTCCCCAAAGGCTCTTCTTCCGTAGGAGCGTAGTACCTACTCTCATCATGAAGGTGATTTTCCTTCGACTTTCGAGGAGTCAAGCCAATAGGGTCTCGGCTTTTCTTCTCCGGCATAGACATGGTAGTTAAACTGGCACTAGAAGCCGCTTTTTGTTCCATGGATAGATATGCCAATGTAGGCGAGCGAATGGCCTTCTCGGTGCGAACGGGGCTCATCTCAGGAAAGTTTGACCCTTTGAAAACCATATTCACTGGCGTTTTGGTTGTTCTGGTCGTAGTACTATTCGTAAGATCCTTCAGGGCGGGTGATACGTGGCAAAATGTGTCCCTTTGAAAGCCCCCCATGGACTTGTACAGATCGTCTCCTAGAAAATGCTGATCTTCAAGGTACAGAGAATGATTTTGCGGCTGCTCTGTTACACGGGGAGAAAAATCCATGTTGTCAATGTACTGCAACAAGTCTTTGACGTCGTCGCTTTGCTGTCGAGGGGTGGCAACATGGAGGGAGCGTAACAGCACCGATGGTGTTGGCATGTCATTTCCATTAATCACACTTGGCACTCTATCTTCTCGCTGATGCTTTCTAGAAGAAGGAGGAGGGGGAGGTAGCTTGGGTCTTTGTGACGATGCCGCAGACAACGAGTAGCTTAGTGGAGAAGCAAACGAGGACATGGCCGTAGAAGCTGTGATTTCGGCCATCATAGTGTCCAAATATCTGATTCCACAAAAGTTTAAAGTGTTCTGACTTGAGTTTGACTTTGACAGTTTCGCGCGAGTCGGTTCATATGTATATTCGTAATGAATATATACATTAGTACGATTTAAATTTCAACTTGAAACCATGACGAGTTTCAGTTTCCCAACATGTATGACACAAAGACAATAACAAAGACTCACACTCACACACGCTGAGATATCAATTTTGCCGTTACTTTTAGAAGGAATCAAAACGGGGGATGGAAATCTATCAAGATGCCTCCTCGGCTCACACACCAGGTCGTCAACTTCGAAGTAGTCGGAAGCCTCTAACTCCTCACAACCACCAAACGCCGATGCAAGCCTTTCGCCAGTCTCTCAAGGATGCTGCCAGCAGCGCCAATGCGACTTCTGCAAAGAAAAGGAAAAAGAAGAGCGTTTTGTTCCAGGCATCGGTAGGTGTGGACAAGGAGAATAAGGACTCGATGAGTACAACTCCTTCCAGTGCTCAGTCCTTTCGTCGGAGCTTGAGAGGCAATGCTGCACAGGCGGGGAAAGGATCTAAGCTGCTTGGTGCTAGACGTCTCACCTCTCTATCGACAAAAGATGGGCCATCTTCTCTGGCTCTTGGGTCTCCTAAACGAGTTATTCCCAGAACACCAAATTCGTTGTTGCAAAGCGAGCTGGGCGTGGACGATTCCATGGATGACGACAGCTTTTTGGTGTCCCCACCACCGGGAGCCCTGTGGAATCAACTGGATCCAAGTTCCACTCGCTTGGTTGTTGTGTCTCCCCAGGTGGCATCACAGATTCATCAGACGATTTCCGCAAAGAAACAAACAAGGGCGTCACCACTGTTTTCGCCTCCCTTGCAACCAAGAATTCTACCTACAGACTCCACAGAACAAACAAAGCCACCTGCTTCGAGATTAACGAGTCAGTCGAAAGGACAATGGTTCAGTCTGGAGCAACTACCAGATTCTTCACCTGCTGCCAATGATTTCGATGATGTGACTCCAAAAGGAAGCACTCGGGTCGATCTATCATCTGCGTTTTCTTCGACCAAGAATGGTACTAGTACAACGAAGAAAAAGACGCCTCCTCCTCATCTTCTTGAACGGCTCGGACGATCTACTAAGTCGTCACAAATTGAAAAGGATTTGCCTCCGCAGAAGAAAAGAAACGGGCTCAGTATGGATTTTTCAGAGATATTCTCAGCAACTAACCACAATGAGCCTCCTACTCCCGCTGTCAAGATCTTTACACCCAAAGAAACCACTGAAAGAAAAGGCAATGGTCTAATGGACTATACCCATTTGTTCTCTGATTCGAAAGCAAAGAAACGTTTGCCGCCTCCAAAACTAGTAGAGAGATTGAGGAATCCAATACGGAAGAGTACACCAGCAACGAAGAGATCAGACTTAGGACAAGGCGGACCGACAGGAATGGAATCATCTTGCAGCCTAGAACAAGAGTCGTCCATCAAAAAGCCCGCATTCGAGAAGGAAGCTGCCAAGATTGAAAGTGATTCTGAAGTGAAAAACAAAGTTAGGGTGCAGAATGTGGAAACTGTTTCATCGTCGAACTCGATCAAACCCAGAAAGAGATCCCCGAGAGCAAACCAGAAGAATCCTAAGGAAGAATCACCAGTTTCCTTTAACACAGAAAGAGGAGGTGAAGAAGTCTCTACCTCTCAGTCAACACTGGAGAAAAAGGAAAATGGCCTAATGGACTATTCTCATATGTTCTCTGATTCAATGAATGCTGCACCTCCATCAGACTTGGAAAAAAGATTGCAACAACCAAGAACGTCTCGTACAGCTCAGAGCAAGATCCAGAGTAAGACTCCCAAGAAGGCAGCACTGGTCCCAGGGCTGACGAAGAAGAGTGCTCAGGATGGTCCATCGTTGAGAACAGAATCGGCAACCAGTCGGCCAGGGCTTCCACGAATTGGGAACAAGAAGTCTAAAAAAGAAAGGGCCTGTACAGGCGGCTCTCCCCAAAGGACTGTACGTTCTTCCAAGGAGAGTGCAAGGTCATCGTCTCTCGTTAGGAAGCCTGGAAAGTATGGTGTTATGGCAACTCCGTCTTCTAGAATATTCAATTCTCTGGCGACCCCGTCGTCTCGCAAGGCTGCGACCCCAAGGGCATTAAAGGATGACACAGTCGATGAGTGGGCCGAGAAACAATCAGAAACCTTTGTGAATTGGCTCAGGTATACGTTGCATCCACCAGAAGATGACGATTTCTTGGGTACAGCAGATATCGCTGACCCAGCTTCGCCAAGTTGCAGCGGCTTGCGTATGCTGCTTATTCATCGTCGCTTGGCTCAGTCGCGAAAGAGGGCCTCGGAAGTGTTCTATGGCGATCGGATGCAGAACGTGAAGAATACTATTCACCATGAGATTGCCAGAGGGAGGCTTGCTATTCGGTCGGACCGCGATGTATATTATGACTTGAGCCTTCGTAGACAGATTACGAAACTACTACAGTCCTATACAACACCTTGGCTTCGTTTGGGTCTTGAGGTCATGTTTGGAGAGGCTATTGCTGTTGAGAACTCTGTCCAGAACTCTACTATGGTACGCAAGGCTTTCATGCTTCTTCTAGCAACAATGGGCTATTGACTCATCCTCTTTCTTTTTCTTTTCCATCTCGATAGACTCCGTTTAGCCGGTTCAGGCGCACCCTCGGAACGTTCATTGTAGACCGAGTTCTCTCTGATTCTGCTGTCCTCAAGAAGTACACCAAAGGAAAGTGTAAGATTCCTTCCGGAAGATTCGAAAAACAATTTCGATCGGAAATGCGAAGCCTTATTGTTTACAGAATAATGATCTTGATCATGTTTTTGGACGAGGCAAAAAGAGTACACGTTCTTGACAAAGTTCCTCGATTGTTTGCAAAGGAATCAGAAGTTAAGTCTTCCAAGGAAGTTCTTCTATCGTTTTGTAGAGCCTGTTTATCCGCTGAGGGAGACTTCATCAAGCATCTTTCTCGAATTGGATTGAAAGTCTCATACAAACAAGACCCTGTGGACGAGCTCGACTACTACGTTACGAATCTTGCTACAGATCTACGTGACGGCAGTTCGTTAACCAGGGTTACTGAAATCATCACGCATCGACCAACAAAGTCATTAATGACAAGGCTCAGACTCCCATCAATTTCAAGGTTGCAAAAGCTGTACAATTTGAATTTGGCTCTGTCGTCGCTTCGTGAGTCTGGTATCATGGTTGCTGATGATGTAAATGCCCATCACATTGTTGATGGTCACAGAGACATGGTTCTCAAGGTCATGTGGTCTCTCATTGCTCATTGCTGCATGGAAAAGTTGCTAGAAGGGGACTTGGTTGAGAAAGAGATTCAAAACGTTCTTCGATCAAACCAAGCACGGCGAAAGGTTCAAGGACTTCTGGAGAAAGAACTAAAAACTGGGGAGGAGGAGAGAACTTCTGGAGACTCTTCTGCCGAGAATGTTCTAAAATCTTTGTTGTTTCGCTGGTGTCAAGCCGTATGTTCTTCATTTGGTATAACTCTGAATGATTTCACCACGTCATTTGCCGATGGGAGGGCTCTTTGTCTGCTTGTCCACTACTATCATCCATCTGTCATCGGTCGGGACGAAATACTGCCAACAACAAGCGACAACGTAGAAGGTCTTCCAGAAGACCAAGCAATTCAAAACGAAAGAGACAATTCCAAGTTGGCATCTCGAAGAGCATCAGAACTTGGCGGAATCCCGAAGATGATCCCATGCTGCGACTCCAAGAATCCTCCGAATGAAAGATCAATGCTTCTATGTTTGACCTATCTCTGTTCTCGTCTTATGGAATCAAGCAAGGAAATCTTTGCGACAATCTTACTCCAACAGGCTTATCGAAAGTATAGAGAGAAAGTTCTTCATGAAAAAAAGCAGGAAGCAGCATCGGCAATTTTCAGTTTTTGGGTGAAGAACAAGGGAAACTATTACAGCTCCCAAAAACAATGCTACCAAAGAGCAGTTGCACTTATTGAAGTCTTTGTTCTCGCCAATAGAAGTGGTCTACGACGCATGAAGATCGCCAGGATCGAGAAGGAGACCCGGTCGTCGGCAGCTAAAACAATACAGGTGAGTAGCGAGTTTCAAACCTGGAAAGCGACATTCGGGAGGAGCTCTAACTTTCTCCTTGCATTTAGCGCCTTTTTCGAGGTGGAAAAGATAGAGAAAAGTATTATGGGCTAAGGAAACATCTACATGCCTCCATTACAATCCAATGCTTCTTCAGGGTCGTCATTGCAAAGCATGTTAAACTGGATCTTCTGCAAAATCGAGAGGCTGCATTGTGTCTGCAACGAACCTGGAGAGGTTTTCTGCAGAGTCAGAGATACCATGTTGCAATTGACTCTGCAATCGTCCTTCAAAGATTTGGTAGGGGTATTGTTGTCAAAGCTAGAATTCAGCGTGAAGAGGCTGCTGCAATTCGCATTCAAGAAGCATGGTGGACCTTTGTCGATACTTGGCAAATGAATTGGTCAGCTACCAAGATTCAAAGCGCCTGGCGCGGTTTCAGTGCGAGACTAGCCTTGGAACAACAGCTCCGAGAAGAAGAAAAAGTATGCGAAGAAGCCGCCATTGTGATTCAGAGTGCATGGAGAGGATTTGCAGCTCAGGTTCAATTTCAGCTACATCTCCTTGATATTATTTCGGTGCAAAGTCTGGCAAGAAAGAGGATAGCCATTCGACGTCATCATCTTGTCTTAACGTCGGTTGCTACGCTGCAATGTGCTGCGCGATGCTGGCTGGCCAGGTTGAAGCTGCAAACAAAGTTGCGGGAGATGAATGCTGTCATAACATGCCAATGTGCTATTCGCTGCTGGCTTTCAAAGAGCGAACTAACAACTCGGCGGCGTCTCTGGAGGAGCGCAACCAATATCCAGAAAGGTTGGAGAATGTGCCGGGATAGGGGAAGCTATCAAATTTTGTCCGCGAGTGCTGTTTCTATCCAAGCTCTCATCCGTGGACACTTGGATCGCCAGAAGGTGGACCAATGGAGGCAGTGTGCACGGGATATTCAACTCGCTTGGAGGTCCTTCTCTCGAGGCGTTCTGTGTCAAAACGCAGCTTCAACGATACAGCGAACTTGGAGAGCTTTCTTCTGCAGGAAACGATACTGCAGGAATATTGCTTCTGTCATTCTCGTGCAGAAGTTCTGGCGAGGTTTCACTGTGCGAAGTAACCTGGAAAAGAAAACGTTTGCTGCAACAATTCTGCAGAGCTGCTGGCGCAGTTTTACTGGGAGAATGAATTATCAGCTCGATTTACTTGAAATTATTTTTGTGCAAAACGCCGTTCGCAGATTCCTAGCAAAACGGGAGTCTGCTAGACGGCGGAAGGCGATCAAAGCCATACAAAGTGCATCACGGCGTTTGCTTGCAGTGAAAGCGACTGACACTTTAAGGCAGCAAAAAATAGAAAAGGAGAATGCTGACAAAGCTGCACGACGTATTCAGGTACGACAAGTTTTTTGCACATTTGTATTGACACTATTTACCGATCTAACCCTGTGCTATGTCTACCTCTAGTCGCTAGGAAGAAGACACCTGTACCAGAAGCAATACCACGAGCTGCGAAAAGCTTCTGTGTGCTTGCAGTCATGGTGGAGATTACAAACCGCAGCCGCTTCCTACCGAACTGTATTGTTTGGCTTGATTCGTCTCCAAGCGCATGCTCGAGGTCGATCACAGAGACAAGATGTTGCACTGCTTCATACAAAGGCATCCGTTATTCAAGGTCAATGGAGATGCTTTGTTTTGTGTATCAAGTACAGACTTATGGTTGGTGACATAATCACTGTCCAAAGCATCGTTCGTCGCCACCTAACAATACAATCTTGCCAAAAGAAGTGCAATGCCGCCGTAAAAATCCAGTCCTTCTTCCGGGGGCATGCCCTAAGGTCTAGCCTTCAAATCTATCATTACCACGCCTCTATCTTGCAGGCATGCTTTCGTGGGTTTGTGGTTCGAATTGCCTACACGCTAGATGTATTGGATGTCCTTACGATCCAAAGCCTTGCCCGGAGATGGCTTGCACAGAGACTTGCAAAAAGGAGGCAGTCGCTAATTCCGAAGATCCAATCTGTTGCGAGGAGGTGGATTAGTACCCGTCGTGTGTCAGATCTGCGGGTCATCAAGAAAAGACAGCAAACAGAATCAACAATGGCATGTAGAATTCAAGCGCTTTGCAAAGGCTACAAAACGAGAAAAACGCTCTCGATGCTAAACAAAAACGCTACTTGTATCCAAAAAACATGGCGTGGATTTATAGCACGAAGCCGCTTTACAGCCAAGAGAAAACATGCTACTGCAATCCAAAGTGTCATCCGTATGTGGTTGGCAGCTCGGTTTATAAGCATGCAAAATGGCTCAGCCAGGAAGATTCAGTCGAGAGTTCGCCAGAGAAATGCCAATCGGAGAGTTGCATTTCTAAAGGCCGCTAGAGCTAGGAAGCATCGAGAGCAAACTTCTTGCATTACCATACAGTGTGTGTGGAGGGGACACAGAGACCGCCAAATTGCGGGAGAACATGCTGCAGCAAGAAAGATCCAGAAAACTTGGCGTTGTTTTGTCACCCACGTAGACTTCCTTGTACAAGTCATGTCTGTGTTGGCAATCCAAGCCAACGTTCGACGTTTGCTGGCTAGTAGGACATTTCAGGAAAGGTACCAAAGTGTGATAAAAATACAGGCCTTTGGGAGAGGAATTGTTTTGCGTTGTAGAATGCGAAGAGAAAAGAATGCGGCTATCGTGATTCAAAGTTCATTGCGTTCATGGTTTGCTCGAAACGTGTTCTCTGTTAAAAAATATGCCGCAACCGCTATTCAAAGAGTCACTAGAGGATTTCTCACGCGGCTCAATTTTGAAATAGAACACTTTGCTGCCACCGAGATTCAGCGCGCTTGGAGGGGATTCGATCAATATGTCGAATACGCCTATATTGTGTTCGCTGTTGTGAAGATACAAGCACACATACGACGATGTCTTGCCAAGAAGGAATACGAAAGATTGGAGCTTAAAGCCTGGGCAGATGAGTTGTATCTCAATAAGAAAGCATCTATCTTGCAGGAAGCGTATCGTGGATATTCTTCCCGAAGAAAGCTGTCTCGTGCGGCCACAACTATCCAGAAAACGTTCCGTGAGTACTTGGCCCAATGGCGAGCCAGCATGCTCTCTCGGGCAACTATTCGCTTGCAGGCAGCTTTTAGGGGGCAAGCAATCCGCCGGAAAAGAAGCAAGACTGTCGCCAATATCTCACGGAGGGTGCTACGAGCGAAGAGGAGGGCCATGCAGAATCCGAAGCAGCGTCTTGGATATCGAACCAGCAGCGCGTTGAATGTTTTGGAATCAAGTACAAGTCTTGCCGAGATCATGGAAGCTGTAAAAACACTGGAGTCTGCAACCCGACTCTCTTTAAAATGTTGCGAGGTCTTTACCGGGACGCAGGCAGCAAAGATCCTTCTCGATCTCATTCGAGCATGCAATCGCAGCCTACCGCATGTAGAGCTTGTACACTGGATCCTCTTGACTCTCGAGAATGTTGGGCAGCACGCTCAGCTTCTGCACTGTTTCTCAAATTGCACATCGGCTGAAGTGTTCCTTGACAAAGTCCAAATGTTCCGTGACAAGGATGGGATCTTTTGCCTGTCTGTTTCCTTGTTGCGGCGAATTGTCTATACAAATCAAGACGTACTTGTAAGTTCCTTTCTCATTTCGTCAGACGCCCTTGATGCTTGCCCTTACGTTCGCGTTCCCCCTTATAGGACTTCTGTGGAACACATGAACATCTGAAGCGGCTAAAAGGTATTCACATGCTTTCTATGCGAAGAGCAAAAGCAGTGTCTTGCATTCAAGAAAGAAGGAAAAAAGCACTTCAAAAATACGAGAAGCGTGAAGTTTTTGACAGACCGGAAGCACTGAATGCCCTGGGAGAGCTCATAAAGTATATCGAGATTCCGGTTGACATACCACCAATGGGGGCTTCGAAGGGACACTTTAGGTTTTGAAATTGTGTGATGTGCTTCAACAAATGCGAGTCCAAAGCCCAGCATAGCCCATAGATAAAACAGTAGTTGTATCATCCAGATCGAACCAGTCCAACTACGATCAAGGACATGTAGTCAAAGTCCTGTGAGTCGTTAATCCTGAAGGATTACCTGGCGCCGCCTCAACTACTTGGCTCCCGCACCGAGCTTGTTCGTACGAAACACCTGCTTTGCTAGACAGTGCATAGGGCCTCTACAGTACTCATAGGGGTAACACGTAGAGGGGTTTTGGCACGGTAGTGCAGGCACACTAGAATTAGGGAATGAGCTCATGGGACTCGGGACTGAATTATTCGCAGTGCCAAGTGAGAATAGTAAAAGGACTCAAGCCAGGGGAGGGTGGGTGGAATTTTTTGAAGTTTGCAATGACAGCGAAGCGAGATGATCGATCTTCACTAGCCATCATCGTCGTTGCACAGAAATGTGAGATGCCCTCGAGGACTGGTCCTGATGATCCTCATCCGAATACCGACCTTGTGGCGACACCGCAGTCCGTCATTCCGTCTTACTCCCGTGTATCCAGTCATGCTTGCACTGAGCGTGGAATGGACTCGAAGTAGTCGGATGCGATGGGGTCTCACTCTGCATCCGTTAACGTCTTGCCCATACATTCTCCCTTTGCACTAGGATACGACTCCTACCGCTCCCACGATACTTCATGTTCGTGGTGGTCAGCTTGTTGGATAGGAAGACGTAGGAAGCTACGCTACAGTCGTACTGGAGAGCTATGACAAAAGTGTACCTAGCTGCAAAGTGAGAAACCAATACCAACAGACGCGGTTGTTGGAACCACGAAAATCCTTTCAACCCAGTCAGAAGCATTCACCCTAGACAGTAGTATCTCTGCTGCTTTCCAATAA
>JAAMXS010000290.1:0-23732 GCA_019693525.1 Cylindrotheca fusiformis | reverse complement strand
AGTCAACAACGTACCTCATACTATCCATAGAGGGTCGAATGTTGTTGGTGTTGTGTGGCTTGTGGTTATTCATGCTGGGAAATCACAACGGGTTCTCTTCGACGTGTGACGGACAGATGCAATCCTCTTGTACCAACACGTCCAACCGCCAAATCCTCGAAGACGTTGCTCTATTTAGTGAAGATGAATGTCATAAGTCTCTTCAAAGACTACAGACACGCATCGGCCCGAAGCCGTATTGCTTCATCTGCAGTATGCCACTCTACTACACACTGAGTTTTCAAGAAAGTACTACTTAACTATCGATGTTTACAATTCTTCGGTTCCTCCAGTTTCGTCAGATGACAAGGCATTAATCTTCCGTTTTGCCCATTTGTAAATGTACAGTAGCCCGATCAAGAAAATAGGGTTTCTTGCGAAAAGCATAAAAAACTTCATTAAAGCCCCGCCTTGTCCTCCGCTTGCTTCGCTGAGTGGTTTTCGCTCCATTGTCTTCCATTGCTCAACGACAGCTTTGCTCTTCGCCGCGTCGCCATTGGTTTTTGCAACATCATCCCGGGCACTAGAGGTAATGAACTCACCAGTTTTGGCATCGATGACAACCAACGTTGGAATCCCCATTATTCCAAAGGTTTCCGCAAGCTTGTTCTTGATGGCTGCTGAACCTTGATCCGCTGGCACGGCCAACCAAGGCATTTGCTTGTAGTACTCTTCAAAACTATCGACAGTTTTGTCCGAGGAAACGTAGATGATTTCAAGTTTCCCATCTTTGGCGCAGTTTTCGTAGAATTTCTTCAAAATTGGGGAGAAAGCCTTGCACGGAGGGCACCAGCTGGCACTGAAATAAAGGGCAAGGAGCTCTTTCCCTTTGAGCAGCTCGGCCGTTTTCTTCGGCTCTCTGGGCTTTTGCAGCAAAGTTTGTCCAAAGAAATCAACTAGTGAGAAGGGTTCTGGTGTTTCTGATTCGGTCATGATTTAGGATACGAATAAACAAGACTTGTCTTGGATAGGGATGAGGTTGATTGTGATGAGTTGTTTGTATGGGTCGTGTGGATGCTTTTTGAGAACACTAACTGCTGTCGCCTTTTGGATCTATCTCGGACACATTCGAAACTTTTTACGGACCCAAAGTGTTCGATACAACTCTATCTAGTCCGATTGCATTCTCCATGTTTTCTTTCGAGTCACAAGTCATCACAATGATTGCCAACCATCTCACATCTACTAATTCTCAGCAAAATGCCAGAACAACCGAACGCATCAAATAAGGGACGATGTCACATTTAATCTTTGATCGCTTCCATTGGAACAAGCGCAACGCGAATGAAAATGCCAGGTTTTCTAGCGATGAAAGGTCCATAGAGAGGGGCCGTATATTCGATCATGCCTTCTCTCGACTTGTTATTGGCCCTGGAGTTACGTTGTTCGGGGCGTGCACTTCAGTCTTTGGATTAAGCGCCCTTGAAGGGTGGCTGCATCTGGCTAAGATCAACACAACAAGCACCTTCGAACGGACGCAGTTTGTCACGCGATATGCGTTGGCCAACATTATTCCATCGATTGTTTGGGACCGTATTCCCGCCCAAACGGTTGTGAAGGCTTTGAACTTGAATCCAAACGTTCTCGGATCTGAATCACCCCGACTGTCATGGAGAAGAACTCGACTGCAGTCACTTCGAGGATCCATTGCGGGAACTGCCATTCTGTCCCAACTCGTTTCGCTTGTTCAAGTCAGCATGAAATCTCAACAGGACTATTCCGAACGACTGTTACAGGGAAAGGAGACACCATTTAATGTGGCTTCTCAAAAAGAGGTTGTGGTACGCTTGGGTGGCAAAAGTAGCAACGTGACTACTCTTTCAATGGAACGATGGGGTAGAAGAAATGTCTTTCCAATATTTGAAAGCGCCACTTCTGAGATACGGCAACTGGTACGCAGACATGGATTCTGGGATGAAAACGATGGCGTCCCTATATATTGGAGAGTAGATAATGGAAGCTATGGAGATCCAGACACCTGGAAAGGCATGCGCATTCCAAAGCAATGGCTGCTGGAGACAAAGAACCAGATTCCAAAGATGTTGCTCCTTGAGGCAGACTCTGTTGGCAAGGATTCCATTTCGTCCATCTTTTCATCGGACATGGCCAACAATTCGGATCTTGATCTTCACGAGGCCACTCAAGGGTTCTACCAGCTATCAAAACTGGTGGAAGCAGATGCTCCACCACATCAAGTCCTAAGAGTCCTTCTGGTAGACGCTGACTCGATCGTGACAACTGGAGGAGGTCGTAAGCGTTCAGTTCGAGATTATGTCACAAGCCTGGGACTAGCAGACATCATCATCGATGCTAGAATTCCTCTTCTTTTAGCAATCCGAGACTGGTTAGAACATAGATCATGGGATAAATTGAAGTCGGGCTCCTGGGGCAAGAAGAAACGGCCCCTTATTGTGGAAACGCCATCCTCTGTCTTCTTCACGTCCATACGATCTGCCTTGGAACCGTTTGGATATTGCGTCATGGACGTTGCTGATGCCGGACAGCAATACGGTTCAATACAAGACATTCCGATTCTTGTTGATGAAGATACATCATTGGCCACAATTCACACGGTGAGAAGTCTTCTTGAACGAAAACTTACTACACCCGAAAATATATGTGCATTTTGTGGGGACCAAGGCGGGCTGGTCGAATTGGCGCCTGGGGAGGAGTCGCCGATCTTCACCATTTGCTCAAGCGATATTTATGATGGGCTCTTTCGACTGGTGCGAAGTTTGGCAATTGAAGGACATTCCAAGGAGAGAATTCAGGAGCACTTAGATAGCTATGTTCATTCTGCTGCCAAACAAGACGGAAAGCGTCTGGGCTTTCCTTCACTGTGAAGGAAGGGACAGATAGAAATGGGGGTGGCCGTGTTCCCCTCGAAGATTTAGTATCCCTTGTTGGAGTTGTATTATTAAACTACGTCTGCTATTTGGGGTGACCGAGAACTTCTTATGAGTACGTAGTAGCGATAACTGCATCTACTTTCGGAGACCAATTTTCCGTTCCTCTCGGATCATCTTGGAGCGCTCCATCGCAATTTGTTTTTTCAGTGCGTATCGTTTTGCTTGACTCAATGAAAAGTTCGTGTCAAATTCTTTCTGCATAGATTGAATCTTCTCTTTATATTCAGCAATCAAGGACAATGAAGCTTGTCTCTCCTTATCATCGACTTCGTCATTTGTGATCTTCACCTGCTCCTCCTCAGCAGCTTTTTCCACGGCGTCATTGGTGACCTCGGGCTGTTTCTCTACAATGGGCTTCTCCATTGCACAATTTGCCTTTTCGTCGCCCTTGGTATCTGGTACCAAGGCATCCTCAGATGTTGTTTTCCTCTCCGTTGTTGATCCCACTGTGTCTTGTGCAAGTTGATTCAGAGCATTTGTTGCTTGCTCTTTCGTGAGTCTGTTCTTCAGATAGGACAATTGTTCCTTGCATGATTTTTCGAGTATGGCATGTCGCACAGCCTGCTGCGGATTGAATCGGAGATCCAACGCTGTCAATCTCGTCTCCAAAAACAAACCAAGAACGAGCGGTATCTTCGACACCTTGTTCTGAGCGATGCGCAGTGATTTGATTTCTGGACAGCAACGAGCCAGTGTCCAGACCAAGGACTCGATATCTTGGATGTGATTCTCTGATAACTCCAAGTGCTTCAAAGTGGAAGGCAACATTTTGCACTCATGGGTGGATTCCAGTCTGTTGCTGGACAAGTTCAGTGATTCCAACACCACCAGCTGAGACAAAAGTTCCACAGGAAACTGATCGATCCGATTGCAGGATAGATTTAGATGTTTCATCGATTGTGACCAGGCCAACGGAGATGGGAAGCGAGAAAGGGAAGCTAGCTTGTTGCGGGAAAGGTCAAGATTTTGTAATCTTGAGCACGACGTAGCTAGGGGATCGGGGAACTTCGAAATACTGTTTCCCGGAATGACAATTTCGGAGACGTTTGGTAAGAGCGAAAACAAATCCTTTGGTATACCGTCAAAGCCACTCAAGGCCAATCTCGCAGTAACAGTTTGGGCCGTTTCCGGCGATGCCATCAAATCGTTTACCAGCTGATTCAAATCAGGCGTCACGGTCGGTGCCGCAAATCCTCTAGAACCAGCCTTAGGAACCGACAAGTCGATGGAATGCTTTTGTATAGATGAAAGTACATTCTTGGAAGACCCTTCCTCTTTCTTGGGAGCTCGCCGCCGAAGAACTTCGAGGACAGCATCTGGATTGTTTTCCACGTCCGAGCGCTTGAACGTGAAGAGTGGATTCGATGCTATGCGAATAGTTTTAATATTCGGAAGGAGCGCCAGTTGATATGGCAAGTTCTTAAGTTTGTTGGCACATACGTCCAGCCGTTGTAAATGAATGCATTTCTCGATCACCAGGGGATCCAGTTCTTCTAGATGGTTCTCATGTAGCATCAAATCCACAAGCGATGGTGTAGACTGAGAATCATCATCAGTACTAGGCAACAGCATTCCCTCGATAGTTTTGATCATGTTGGTTGTGAGATCCAAAGTTGTCAATGAATTTGGAATAGTCGGCACAGCCGAAAGTCTGTTGAGGGCACATTTGGCAGTCTTCAAGTTGCTGTACTTTGATAGATCCAACTTTTCTGAAATTTGATTACAGGATACATCTATAATTTCAATAGAATCCTGGGCAGTCGACAAAAAAGATGTAGGGAACTTGTTTATACGGTTGTGATGACAGATAAAATGCCGCAATGTTGGAAACGATACAGCGCTGTCATCCAATGATACAAGCTGGTTGTTGGAAATGTCCAACGTCTTGAGCTGGTATGGACCCAGACCAGCGGAAGATTTGAGACTTTGCAGTCGATTTCCTGACAAATCCAGTTGTTGAATATTCAATGGCAGCAAACAGACATCAAACTCTGTCAATATATTCCCAGACAAATCCAAACCAACGAGATACTCGAGATTGGCGAGGGAATGGTTCATACTGCTCCATTGACATCTCTTGAATTTCAATTGCTGCGCTTGTTGATAAACAATAAATCGTTCATCCACAGTTCCAGTGATTTCCTGATTATCTGACAAATCTACTACTTCAAGCGTTTCTTCTGTGTGCTGTTGGGAAGCCAAGGATTGCTGTTGTTGATCCAAGGAAAGGTTGACTTCTACACCTGCTCGTAAATCGAACAACTTGTTCGAGAGTGGTGTCGCTATTCCCGAATCTACGAGAAGAAGCTTTCCGGTAGCCCGAGCTCGTCGAAGCGCCACTTCGAGTCTGTTCGACTTCGTATTCGTCTCATTTCTTCCGCTAGGATCGTTCCTTCCAAAGGTGGAGGAGGATATGCCATGGGCCGCGGCAAAGGCTGGATTCATTTGACGGTGCTTCATATTCTATGTAGTCACCGCATGGGAATGATAGTGGATGGTGAAGGAAGAGCAAGGGTTGGCAGCTATAGTCACCCCAAAATCATGCAGCAAGCAATTGGAGTGCCTCGTTTGGTTGGCCAAGTCGTGCTTTCAAACCGCCAGCCGCTAATCCGTTACGCGAGCCCGCGCCGGTGTTGGAACAACGGGGGATCCCTTTGCTCCACTCTCAGGGTCTGCCCGTCTGTCAACAAACTGAGGTACAGTACCAAGAACCATGCTGGAGATGGACAGACGGTCAGACTCTCATGAAACTAGAGGGACCCCCTTCAATCGTCAAATATATGAGATATGATGAGTATCCATCCGCCATTCGCTTGCAAATGACGGAACCTGTGGATTGCGGCTGCTGCTAGACGCATATTCGAACAAACATACGCACAGCGAACACAACAATGGCTCTTCCACAACTATTCAAGATAGCAAGAGTCACAACTTCTTGAATAAAATCCGAGAGGTCTCAAACAAGCCGAAACATGTCAGGAATCATCCGACGACGCCAAATCGACGGCGAAATGACGCGCGAAACAACATCAAAGGAAGAAGAAAAGACTACTAGAGCGAATTCAAAAGCATTGCGAAATCCAAGGCGGATGGGGACCGTCCTAGTTGCTGTTGTGGGGTTGCTGCTCATTATAGTGGCGATTGTGGCTTTGCTGCAAGGAATGGGCTCTGATTTGAACGCTGCCTTGTTTGGCATCACACAGAAAAAGGCTGCACCAAAGTGGACCCGCGTCCCGAAATCCAAGCGACGTCATGCTTGTGTCGATAAAGCTCAGACATCTGTTGTTCGATCCTTCAAGAATCGAGGCTTCACAGTTCACTCTCTCAAAGGATATGACTGGTCCCCACTAGAAGATTGCTATGCGGGCGGGACCGGAATGATTGTCTGGACCAAACACAGGCCACCAAAGAGTATTTGGATGACTGCCAAACCGTGGCAACGCCAAAGCTGGATTCCCCACCAAGATGTCATGAGCAGCAAATCCAAATTCTTGCAATCCCTTCGTGACTATCAGACCAAGACAAACAATACGATCGATTTCATTCCAGAGTCGTTCATGTTGCCAAACGACAGAGAAGCATTGTTGGACCGATTGAAGAGTGGTGGCGGTTTCAATGAACCGTGGGTCACCAAGCTATCCTCTACTGATAATGGCATTGGGATTGCGATGCTCGGACCTGAAAGTGACGAGCTGAGAACGCTGGGCACAATCCTGCAGGAGGACCCGAATCCCGAAGCTTTCTTGCATCGAATCAGGGAGGACATCATATTCACACAAAAGGATGATGCGAGAGGTGCTGATGAGATCAAGAAAGCAAAGAAGCGATCCGAGAAGTTGAACGATCCCATCATAGTACAGCGATACATCTGCCATGAATTATCCTACCTGGGGAAGAAGTTTGACCTGCGAATATACTACCTCATTGCATCCGTAACCCCACTGGTTGTCTTGTATCATGATGGATACCTGCGTGTATCGCCACACGAATACAACGACCAGGTGTTTGAGTCCACTAGTAAGCATCTGACGAATTTGGCCAGGACTAATGCCACAGAGAAGAATACTGTGAGCTTTGATGATTGGGAAATACAGTTGAAGCTGCACGTGCAGGAACATGAAAAGGACTTGATCCCAGCCATCCGATCAGATCCGCTGGACCACATTCGAAAACAAATTATGTCCGCCTTGGCCACTGTAGTTGCAGCAAATCGACGCAAAGCATTTCATGGCCATGGCACCTATACACCAATGGAGAATGGGTTTGCATTAATGGTGCGTTGCGATTTAGAAAAAAGATGTGCTTAATCTGTGTCGTAGTCGATGTGTACCTTACCAAGAAGCTATTTTAATTCATGCAGGCTGGCGACTTCATTGTGGATGAAAAGTTGAATGTTTGGATGACAGAAGCACAGAGTTCGCCAGGTTTGGGGCATGAGACACCCATGAGACGAAAGATGCACGACAACCTATTGCCCTCCACTGTGGATCTAATTGTTGAAGTGAGCGGAAAACAAATGGCAGCAAAACCAATCTTGCCGCTCAAGAATGGTGGAGACTTTCGCCTGATATATACGGATAAGTTTCAATTCGAGTATGATTTTGAACGAGAGCCGCAACGGGGCCCATGCTATAACAAGAAATAGACAGGCTTGAAGTCTCTCGTCGTGGTCCATGCTAACCGTGATGGTCCATTTTTCAAATCGAACCAATCATAGACATTATTCTTAAGAGCTGCTGCGATTTTTCCTGCTTCCCGCCACGAAGAAAGTGTTTCTCTTTTCAGCACGTCAGAGTTCGATTTGCCGAAATCTTCTTTGTATCAGCCTAATATTCTTGACAAATAGACAGTAAATCATTGGCTCCACCGATGAAAGCCTGCGGGATGGCCAGCCCATCGCTTAGAGCAAGCATGCCATTACGTTTTTCCGGGTGCTTCGTCAATTTGATTTCCATAAATGAAATACCACCCGTATACGCACCCTTCTTTCCTCTTGCATAATCCAGATGCAGCACAGTGGTACACCAGTCTTTTGACATTGCTTCATATTCTATGGAGTCACCGCATTGGAATGATGTAGTGGTTAGTGAAGGAAGAGCAAGGGTTGCACTTGGCAACTATGAGCTATGATCCCTAGCTACAACAAGCAATCAGCGTTTCGTTTCCCTGATTGCCCCAAGTCGTGCTTTCAAACTGGCAGCCGTTAATCCGTTACGCGCGCCCGCGTAGCCGTCTTGAATCCATCCAGGTTTCGGAGATGGACAAGAACTGCTTTGCTTTGCAAATGATGGACACAAGTAGATTGTGTCTAATTGCGAGAGGTGTGGGAAGACGCATATTCGAACAATCGTAAACACAGTGTATCCAACAGATACGCTTCCACATGAACTATTCAAGGCAGCAAGAGCCACATTTTTAGAAAATAAACCAATAGGGCACATACAATAAACATGCCAGAGATCATCCGACGACGCCAAATCGACGGCGAAATGACGCGCGAAACAACATCAAAGGAAGAAGAAAAGACTACTAGAGCGAAATCAAATGTATTGCGAAATCCAAGGCGGACGGGGACCGTCCTAGTTGCTGTTGTGGGGTTGCTGCTCATTATGGCGGCGATTGTGGCTTTGCTGGAAGGAGTGGGGCCTGATTTGAATGCTGCCTTGTTTGGCATCACACAGAAAAAGGCTGCAGCAAAACCAAGGAAAAAATGGACCCGCATCCCGAAATCCAAGCGGCGTCATGCTTGCGTCGATAGAGCTCAAACAGCCGTTGTTCGATCCTTTAAGAATCGAGGTTTCACAGTTCACTATCTTGAAGGGTATGACTGGGCCAGACTAGAAGATTGTTGTGCGAACGGGAACGGAATGATCCTCTGGACCAAACACAGGCCACCAAAGAGTATTTGGATGACTGCCAAACCGTGGCAACGCCAAAGCTGGATTCCCTACCAAAATGTCATGAGCAGCAAATCCAAATTCTTGCAATCCCTTCGTGACTATCAGACCAAGACAAACCATACGATCGATTTCATTCCAGAATCATTCATGTTGCCAAACGACAGAGAAGCATTATTGGACCGATTGAAGAGTGACGGCGGTTTCAATGAACCGTGGGTCACCAAGCTATCAGCTACTGATAATGGCATTGGGATTGCGATGCTCGGACCTGAAAGTGACGAGCTGAGAACTCTGGGCACAATCCTGCAGGAAGACCCGAATCCCGAGACCTACTTGCCTCGAATCCGGGAGGATATCGTATTCACACAAAAGGATGATACGAGAGGTGCTGATAAGATCAAGAAAGCAAAGGAGCGGTCCGAGAAGATGAACGATCCCATCATTGTGCAGCGATATATCTGTCATGAATTATCCTACCTGGGCAAGAAGTTTGACCTGCGAATCTACTATCTCATTGCATCCGCAACCCCACTGGTTGTCTTGTATCATGATGGATACCTGCGTGTATCGCCACACGAATACAACGACCAGGTATTTGAGTCCACCAGCAAGCATCTCACGAATCTGGGCAGGACCCATGCCACGGAGAAGAATACCGTGAGCTTCGATGATTGGGAACTACAGTTGAAGCTGCACGTACAGGAGCATGAAAAGGACTTTAGCCCAGCCATCCGATCAGATCCGCTGGACCACATTCGAAAACAAATCATGTCTGCCTTGGCCGATGTAGTTGCAGCAAATCGACGCAAAGCATTTCATGGCCATGGCACCTATACACCAATGGAAAATGGTTTTGCTTTGATGGTACGTCTCGATTAAGAAAGATGCCCAACTTGTGTAGCAGTCAATGTATATCTAACAACTACATGTTTGGTTACTTGCAGGCTGGCGACTTCATTGTGGATGAAAAGTTGAATGTTTGGATGACAGAAGCACAGAGTTCGCCAGGTTTGGGGCATGAGACGCCCATGAAAAGAAAGATGAACGACAAATTATTGCCTTCAACTGTGGATCTGATTGTTGAAGTGAGCGAAAAACAAATGACAGCAAAACCAATCTTGCCGCTCAAGAATGGTGGAGACTTTCGCCTGATATATACGGATAAGTTTCAATTCAAGTATGATTTTGAAAGAGAACAGCAACGAGGCCCATGCTAGGTGCTAAGACAAGAAATAAACGGACGAAATCTCTCGTCGTAGTCAATGTTTCTACCGTGTTGGTCCATTTATAAATCGAACAACAACGGTGAAAGGAGGCTGCGATGCAAACCATAATTACTTGCAACGACGCATTGCAACGGTATCACCTTTTAATTTAGAAGCTGCGGAATACATTCGCCTTTAGATTGTCGCTGGCAAATGGAACTGAGTCGTTGGCGTCTGTCGACCAATCATATCCATTATATCTGACTTTCAGACTACCGGGTATTTGTAGGAGGAGCTGCCGCAATTGTTCCTGCTTTCCGCCACGTAGAAAGTGAAACACTGTTTTCAGAACGTCAGAATTCGATTTACCAAAATCTTCTTTGTACCAGCCGAATATTCTTGACAAATAGACAGTTTTGCTTTCTACATCGATCCGAACTTGCTCGTCCCCTTCGCAAAAGGCCTGGGAAACTATTCTGAGCTCCTCTTCAACTCCTTCTTTGGTGAAGTTTTTCACTGGCGGGCAAGACTTGGCCCCGCAATTCAGAGCAAAGTGGATCCGACAATCCACTTTGCCCATCGCAAGGTCAATTCTGGGATCATTCTTGCGAAACTGTGGTGATACGGAATATGGAGCTTTTCGATTTCCTCGTAGCACTCCGTGTTCAAGATCCGAAAAAGAGAAAACATCACGTCCGATCTGAAACTTCACTTTATTGTAAAACGAATTTCGTTCGACACTAGACTGTGGAATTCCTAATTTGACGAATGCATAAGTGATCATGAGATTGTACATGTTGATCGAAAAGGCCTGTGGTTGCAATGGTTAGGGTTAGAAGAAAGAAAAAACGAAAGCATTTCGCTCGATCAATTTGCCGTGAAACTTACAAGTTTTGTGTTGTAGACCATGCCCCGGTAGTCGACCCCTTGTAATTCACAAACAGCTTCTTCAAACGTTGGAAAGTCTTTGCTCGTTGCTGCTTGTCTGTAGTTCACCTTACCCTCGCCATCGGTGTGAGCAGACACAATATTGCTAAGCATCTTTTTCAGCTGTTTCAAGATTCTCATCGAATCGGGATCAACCCTTTCGGACCAGAGGCGGTAGCTGTTGAGCACAGCTGGAGTTGCATCACAAGCAAGCCGAAAAAATAGCTCATTGGTGTCTGCAAATTTATGTTCCCCACATACATGATCGATAATATTTCTTGCTTGCAACAATTTACCAAAGTCTTCTGCCTCGTTTCTATTAGAGATTGCAAAGTGCGTTTGGAAGGCGGTGGTTGCCTGACTACCAGTAAACACATTCCTATAAGACGTGAACTTGTAGGGAAGATCATTTCTCGGTAGGATTGTTTTCAGTAGTTCCGTGATATCCAAGACTGTCGTTGGGGTACTATCAGGTAAAGGAATCGTTTGATCTTCGCGCACAGGTGGCGGAGACGAGTGTTCGGTCACCACAGAACTTGAGATGGCAAGCCGAGGGTCTGTCGGATCGGGACTATTGTCATAGAAAGAGCTGTAGCTCTCCCCCAAATCTTCGTCCCATATTTTCAAGAGATTCAATAAATCATCTGCTCCACCGATGTGGGTGTCATTGACAAAGACCTGTGGGACGGTCAGCCTATCGCTTAGAGCAAGCATGTCATTTCGTCTTTCCGGGTGCTTCGTCAAGTTGATTTCCACAAATGAGATACCACGGTCATTAAAGGCACCCTTGGCACGTTTGCAGTGAGGACAATCCTAGACGGTGAGCAGATAAAGAAAAACATGTGAGGAAATATCTTTATTTCTTTCGCATTGTCCAGAAACAGCACAGTTGCACACTATTCGTACCTCGAGTGAAAATACGGTGATTCGCCCCATTCGATGTGCTGGGCAATGCCTCTTTTCTTCTTTTTGATTTCAATTTATGAAATGAGCACTCGGTCGTGACTTAGTGGAGGCTTCTTGGCTCTTCCGCAAGCGGTAGAGTAGAGTCGCCCAACTGGTTGAGTGGGCATGGTCACATGCTTCATTTGGCAGGGGCTTCATGGTCATTCTAGGTTGAGTTCTAAACGCTGTTCTAGTGGAGTAATTCATAGAAGGGCTGTTTCAGTCCCAAAAAAGGTTTCCTTCCAATAAAAGTGAGTTGAGATGATCATTTCGTCGGCTTCTGATCTTGCAGGCATTGAAAGCCCTCCGTCGAGAGATGGCATCATCTAGCGTATACAACAGCAACGAAGGTCCAGGATCTGATTCTAGTCAGGTTAACGCTTAGGTCAGAGTGGGGAGGGAGTGCATACGAGACCTTGCACTGTTGAAGATCGGCTGTAGACCAGCTCCTGCTATAGACACTACTGTAACAATCGATTTCAACGAGACATGCTATTTATTTATTAATGCAACGGAGTGACGCTACTCCGACTCCCATTTTTTTTCTTCATGACATTGTTTTTGGCAGACTCCTCATGCGAAGAAACTCAGAGGAAGTGAATGCCATCCTCTGTTCAAAGACAAGACAGAACTTATCCCCAATTCTGTTTCGTGTATCCTCGCAAGTAGGTTTTTAGTTGGGCTGCTCCGGCTTTACATGAAACGAGATATTGCCAATGCCTACTGATTGGGAATCAAACCAACGGATTCTTCCATACCAAATCTAGTTGTCACTTCAGCTGCTTCTACCCCAAAGAAATGGGCTCGCATGTATCGGATGGTCGCCACAGGTATTAAAAACCCAAATAAATTAGCAGCCCAATAAACTGCATTCGCAATCGCAAGAAATCGGCCTATCGGACCTAAAGGCGCAAGTTCTGTTGCCCACTTCCATAGATATCCCAATCTGACCGTGTTGTACGCTAAAGGTACGAAAATGCGCAAGGGAAGAAGGGCCTACGGTATCGGAAGATAAAGTTAGACGTCGGAAGATATCACACTGGTTCATCGACACAGCGTTGTAGTTCACTTCGTCTTACCATGGCCCTTCTAGACAAAGCCTCAGAGATGGCTTGACAGCAAAGCAAAAAGGTTGGCCTAGCACAGACTCTAGCAGCCAGAAAATCTTTTTCTACCAGAATCAGGCGAGCCAGAAGAAGCACTGGCCCAATAAGTCCAATGATGACTCCAATTTTGAGCCATGAGTCGTATAACAGAGAATCTTTTATCCCCATACCGAGCGGATTTGACACCATTGCAGGAACATGGCCTTGTGGAGGCACCGATGGCAAGATCGGAGCATCGCTATTTTCTCGTGGCGAACGAGCAATCATTCCCAGAACTATCAAGTAAAAGCTGATACATGATACAACGATGATATCCAGTGGGCGAACTAGACCCTGCACCAGCAACGCCACGGCCACAACGATCGGTGTTCGATCCATGCTCACAATTTCCCCTTCCGAATCGAGCTCTTCCTTAGCAGCCGCTCGTCGTAATATGCGCCTGATGCTCCTAGAGACGAACCGACGCTTGGACCGTCTTGGGGTACTAGTCTCGGGTTGTACGGTTCCGTTGATGGTTTCTTCTACACTTTCGTGAACTACTTCCATGTCTTGTTGGCCAATGGTAACGACAGCCGAGTATGGAACTTGACCATTCGGAAACGTGTCCGTTAAGTGGACCGAATCTTCATTGGTAGGTGGCCAGATTTCTGCTCCTCTACTGTAAGAAGATGGTTGCAGCCTTGGTATTGTTCCATGACTCTTTCTGGCCCCAAGACGTCCAAATTGAAATCCATCAGCACAAAGCAAGGTGCAGCAGCTTGCCAAGAGCAACTTGAAGACTGGTATGCCCTTCAAAGACATTGCAAATATTTGATACTTTAATCACAGTATTGCAGATTGACGTCTATGAATGATGTTTTGTTGCCACGTCGTTTCTAGACTTCACACACCAAGTATGTCAACTCACATGACCTTTTTGTTGCCCGAACCGATCGGTTGTTGAAAAGGGACATTATACGTTTTTCAGTTCAAAAAAGTTGGAGCGTAACCTCTCTGACACTTTCACGTACGTACGCACATTACGTACTGAATCTACACCATCCTCAGATTCAACATACATACTGAATCCTACACGTCAACGTCTGGACTTGTGACCGGATTGTTGATCGGTCAAAGGCGACTGTGCTGTACAGAATCCCACCGCAGTCTGCACATTTGCCGAGACGAATGAGGAAAGATATTGAAAGAACAATGAAGACCAGAAACAAGATACGGAGGCACTCTGTCTTCCCATTTCTCCTCCTTGGGTCCTACGGTTGACCTGCAACATGCTGGAATATCGCAGAATGTACTTTGCTCTAGCAGTCTCGGCCTGCACGCTCATGAAGATGACAGTTGCCTTCGTCCCTACCAACAGGCACAGCTTGGATACTCGCCCTTGTACTTCGGCTACGACGACGCTATTTGGCCAGGAAAATGATAATTTGTTGGAGAGGTTTGCGAATCCAACAATTGATGATCCATGGCTGCCCTTGACAGAAGCAGGGATCGCCCAAATTGTGGCACCGTCGCTCCAACTATTCTGGCTGGCATCCGTCAAGTCTCCATTCCCCACTTGGGCCACACCGTTTTTTGTTTCCGATTGGACAGCTCCCGCCAGAGGGTCCTTCTTGGCCCCAACATTGATCCATGGGGCTGGCCTCGCATGCTGCTGGCTGTTGGGAGCCCTGGCATCCAAGGGGTACGAGCAACAGGCGTTTGAAGGTGACTTTGGAACGGTATTCCTGTCGACCGCGAAAGCCGGTGCCTTTGCTGTGGGGGTCCTGATATTGGCAACTCAATTCGACCTGTACACAGAAATGGGAGGATACGTTTCAGTCGGGGAATCGGTAGAAACCGACGCACGAATTTACAGAGCGGCTGGGGAATTGATCAATGATTGTGTTTTTGAAGCAATCACCTTGCTGTCATGGCGACTGTATCGATCTGCAGCAGCAAATATGTAGAGTAGTAGTATTTGAAAGTCCCTAGAAGTTTTTTTTATTTGCTCTGCTTCATAATCATCTAGGCGGTTCGCATTAGGTGACGAATCTTGTTTTTGGTGGGAGAAATCACATGTTCCGATAATGACATGATGTTGAAGACAACTTTAGTGCTTGATTCTATAGCAACACTTTGTCATGACCTCATATCTCTAAGGCTGGTTCTATATGCCGCAAGAGAAGAGATCTTCTTGCTCTTGGGTCCTTTCGATGGAGTTGTGGGGGATATTTCGGGGCATTTAACTGTAGTCACTCTGAGATACTACTGAAACATTTCATACCAGTCAGTTGATTTGGGGGAGTGCAAGATGGCGCGAAGTAGTTTTTTCTGCATTGCTCAGTAGAAATGTGTACGCACGAAAAGTAACTGGCGAGTGTCGCTGGTTTACTCTACTTTCAGTGTGTGATGGAACAATAACAACGAAACACTCACAAGAACCTTTTCAACAACAGTAGATCTTTAATAAAGAGACAAAATGATTACTGCCGAGCTCTTAGAAGCTCTCCTTTCTTCCGATACCGCCCGTAGATCTCAAGCGGAGAAGCACTACGAGTCGTTGACATCGCTGGATCGAGTGCAAGGATTGATGAATCAACTCAACCACGAGTCCCCCCAAATCCAACTTCTTACGGCGGTCTTGTTGCGAAGAGACATTCTGAAAGTGACCGATGTGAATCTGCTACAAAAGCTCGTGCTTCCCTTGCTTTCCTCCTTCGAGGGAAGACCGCAAGTTGGTCATTGCCTTGCCGAAGTCTGCGCCATCTTGTCCATCATTGGAGGACCTTCCGCGCAGCAAGTATTGCAGCAGATTCTGTCGACTATAGAACCCTCTCTGAGACGAGGCGACATTGTTTCAATTCGTCTGTTGGGGAACTTGGCAGATCGTGCCCCTGTTGCTTTTTCGAAGATTGCCGTGCCATCGATTCCCGCGCTGCTCCCCGATTCCTTTTCTACTGCTGCCACGGTCGATGCGTGGACACTGGTCTTGGTCAACAGTGCCGTTGCCACGACGATTCAAACCCCTTCTTTGATCAAAGAAGTTCCAGATTTGGACGAATTGGCGGTCGATCCGAATTCTGCCGCAGCATCTCTCGCTCCCAGCATGGGGAAAGTCATGTCCCATTTCTCTCTTTTGGACAACGAAGAAGTCTTGCGATCTTGTTTGGGACACTTGAGCCACGTGGCTGTGACCTCTCCTTCACTCTTGGCAGGGAATGATCAGGTTTTGAAATCCTTCATCCAGACATGTCTTCAGCTTTTGGAAAGGTCAGGTACTTCTGTTCAGTTGAGTTCCATTCAGACGTTGGCCAGCTTTCTCAGCGTCGGCGATGTCAAGCGGCGTGTCATCAACAGTCAGATGGCGTCATCGATCGCATCGAAAGCGTTGCCGGTGTGCGCCCAAATCATGGCGGACGCCATTAGCGACGACTTCGAGGAATGGGCAACGGAACCCGCAACTTTGGTCGAAGATGCCATGGAAGACGATGATGACGAGGCAATGTTTGCCGAATCATTGTTTGAGAGCTTGCTGCAACATTTGGGTGGTCCTGCCTTGACCGTTGCGTTGCCGTTGGTGCAACAGCTTCTTGCTTCCGACAATTGGAAACATACCAGAGCTGGATTGGCCATGCTGGAGTGTGGTCTGGCAGCAACTCCTGTCAGCTTGGGTCCTTTTTTACCAATCATGGTTCAAGCCGCGACCTCGTTGTCCGCTTCCAGCAATCCTCGCGTACAGTGGCAGGCGATCCGACTGTTGGGAGTCTTGGGCGAAGCGTCGGATCCATCGATTCGACAAACCTTTTGGCAGACCATTCTCGAAAAACTGGCCCTGGCACTCAAGTCGCCCTGCAGCAAGGTTTCGGCAATGGCATCCTTGGGCATTGTTTCGTTTTGCAGAGGATCAGGGGAACTCCAGGACTTGGAAGATGCTGCACAGTACGTTCAGCCCTTTCTGAAAGACCTTCTGGAATCTCTCGTCAATGGCCCGCTATCTTCGACTGCTACTGGCACTGGTTCGATAACAGCTAGCGTTAGAGCAATGGGGGCAACAGCTTGTCTTGCTGAATCTACAGGAGACGCCTTTTGCCCCTACTATGGGAACATTATGCCTGGTCTTTTGGCGAGTGCTCAATTGCCGTCGGTCGATTTAGCTGGGGCTGCGATCGAGGCTGCAACAATCGTGGGCCAAGCTGTTGGTTTGGATCTCTTTCGGAACGATGCCAACCAGTTGCTGTCCTGGATTCTTCCCGTGTTGCAGCAATCCTCAGGTACCACCAATGCAACCCTACCTCTTGATCAACTGCTTTCAGCATGCGCCCGTATCGCTTCCGTTCTGGGAGAAGAATTTGCCCCTCATGTCGATATCGTTTTGCCCAGGCTGTTGCAACGAGCCAATGAACCGCCAGATGTATCGATTGTGGTATGTGAACGCTCCATGTTGTTTTCTAAAACAGTCTATCTACCTGTGAATCTAAATTTGTTTTTTGGGCATTTGCAGCAAGGAGATGAAAATGATATGGATGCGATGAAACAAAATCTTGAAGTGGACGATCACACGGAGAGTATGACTGTGGCCGTCCCTGGAAAGGGCTTTACCAAAGTCACTATCAACACCAGCAAGATTCAAGAAAAGGCACAAGCGACCCGTGCAGTGTACGAACACGCAAAAGCCATGGGCGCTGCTTTTAGTCCCTATGTCAAATCATGCTTGGATGTATTCTTGCCTCTTGTGGTCTTTCAGTACTCGGCGGATGTTCGAAGTACTGCGGCTCAAACACTGGCAGCTGTTTTTGAGTGCGCCTGTGAGTCCGGAGAGAAAGTGGGCATGCAACTGCCTCAACAGTATTTACCGATGCTGGTCGGTGCAATATCGAAGCAGATTGTTGAAGAGGATCCATCGGATATGGAATCCATGTACGCATTGGCAGACTCATTGAGCGAAGTTCTTTACATTGTTTATGGATACCGCACCACCCCACTCGGAAATGATATTTTGGGTGAATTTACACTCAAGGAAGCTCGAAGTTCTGTCGAGGCCTGCATGAAAGCGATGGTTGCGTGTTTGGAGCGACGAGCAAACATTACGCGTGTACTATCTGGTGCTCTGACCGGGGATGATGAGAAGGAAGAGTACTTTGACATGCTCCGGGAAGAGCAACAGCTGCTGAAACCACTAGTGGATAGTGTTGGCTACAATTTGAAATTCTTTTGCTCCGATTTCGTGGGCATCTTCGAATCGTTGGTCGTGCCTGTCTTGGGGCCAGTGCTCGTGTCTTCTGGTGCTGATACTCGCGCATTACACTCTTCGCTTTGTCTGTTTGATGATTGCGTCGAACACTGTGGAAGCGATGCTGCAACTCGGTATGGTCCTAAATTGCTTCGAGGCATCATCGGCGTCCTCGACCAAGGCAACGATGCTCCTACGGACCTGTTGCAACCTGCCATCTATGGGATTGCCCAATTGAGTCGCCATGCTCCCTCCAATCTACTGGCCCCGCATGCCCAGATCATTGTCCATGCCCTGCTTGCCATCACCAACTGCTCCAAGGAAGAAGCAGCGGACGACATTTGCTTGGTAGAAGGTGCTGTGTCTGCTCTTGTCTCGTTTACTTTGCTTGGGCCATTTGCCGACCTGAAGTTTGTGAGTCGAGAATCCTTGACTGCTAGATTTTTGAGTCACCTTCCCATCCAACAAGATGATGACGAAGCAAAGATCTGTCACGAAGGTCTCTGCACCTTGATTGAGAATGGGTCTGTAGATCTATCCGCTAACGCTATCCGGATTACACACATCATTGGACAAATCCTAGCTGGTGTAGAAGAGGGTAAGGAGATTGCCACCACAGAAACATGTGAAAGACTCACCAGTATTCTGCAGACCATGGGTGCCAATTTGCCCCAGGAGACAATGCATCAAGCATTCAGTACGCTTGGTGAAGATGTCCAGCATGCAGTTTCGGTGGCAATGCAAGAATTTGCTAGAAGCCGTGTTGTCACACCCTGATCTCTACTACTGCCAACCAATTGTTCTGAATACAATTGACAACCTGCTGATTGACGTTGTATATATTACATATCTCTGACTATGCTTTAAGAAGCAAACAATCAGTAGGATCGATAATCGCTTTTCGTCATTATCCATCTGTCGTAGAACAAAATTAGGCCAGTTGGGATCATGTAAGGTGCAAGAATCTGTATGTTGAGGATTCCACGTCTGTCTGTAGTTGCCCCAAACAACCAAACTCGCGTGACCAATGGGTAGTGTCGCTACGACGTGTGTGAGACACCCCACCACTTGCCATTTGGGGACAAAGCAGATAGCAACAATGGTGCGAATGGCAAGAGATGGGAAAGGAACGACATTGATAAATCACAATGAACATTTCGCTAGCTTCCAAGAAGAAGAAAGCAAAGAAAGCTACCATCGGGTACGGGCTCAACAACCGCTCAGGAGCGTCCAAGACGAATGTATTTGGAGAGAGCAGCAGCAGTGAAGACGAACAAGATGACAATGGTGGCACGTCGAATCGAAGACGGGTCAATCAACAAATCTTAAAAGAACAAGATGCGCTGAGAAAGCGAGCACAAGCGGCAGCAGCCTCCCTTGAGGAAAATAGTGTCTACGACTATGATGGAGCCTACGACTCGTTTAAGGCCCCTGAGAATACTAATCCGTCTCCCAAGAAAGAGGAACGAAGTAGCAAATATATTGGTGATTTACTCAAAGCCGCCAAGCAGCGAGAAAGGGAACGAGACCTGATATACGAGAGAAAGTTAGCCAAGGAGCAAGCCGAGGAAGATGGTCAATCTGATTATCAAGGGAAAGAGAAGTTTATTACGAACGCGTATAAACGAAAGTTGGAAGAGAGAAAACAATGGGAGCAGGAAGAAAAAGAAAAAGAGCGTCAAGAAGATGAGAATGACGTAACCAAAAAGACTGCGGGGACCGCCTTTGCCAACTTTTATGGGAACTTGAATCGCAACGTCGCCATGGGTGGGGAAAAGGCCGGCACTGCCGAAGATGGCTATGGTTCTGTGGAGAGGGACAACACAGAGGAAGCCCCAAGCAGAGACGGGCCAGGTTTTTTGAGTGGTTTTGAACGAACCGATGGAGCCAGTGAACAAGGAAAAGATGAGGATAACGAAGCTGAACCTCCCAGTGAGCCAAAGGAAGAAAATGAAGTTAGTGCTCCTGTTCTTTGTCTGAGAGAAAAGCGAGAAGAGAAGGTTCGTGAAGCAAGAAAACGATATCTTCAGCGGAAGAAAATGATGATCCCGCAGTGAAATAAAAGAATATCTAGCTTTTAGATGAATCGAAACTGGCTCTGCTTCAGATTATTCGTATCTATTTCCCGACTTTTTGTCTAGTCCTGTCACCTGAGCGGTTTCAAGTCTTAAACCAAAGTGCCTTCATAGCAGCGACAGAAACTCTCTTCTGAAAAAATAATTCAATTCCGGGGCAACCACATTCTCAAAACGTCGATCCTTCCGCTGGTTGCCTCAATCTGCGGTTTTGGTCCGAGCACATTTCCATACGGATCGACTGCAAAATCTGCTCGATTCCCATATTTCTATTCCAGTTGCGCATTGCCGGCAACTTGTCTGGTTTGACAGTACCGGTTCTAGAATCGACACAGTTCATGTTTATTTTGGAGATGAATTTGACATTAGGTGGAACAGCGGGATACTTTTCAGGGCAATGGATATGAAGTTGGTAGAATCGCCCATCATGTTGTGTCTGTGGCAACAACAAAAAGAGGGGTCATTTTGAGTATGGTTGTTGGAATAGGAAAAAAATCTTAGAATAAGGAAATACTCACGCCAGCCGGACCCAGAATGCCGCCGTTCCAATTGCTCAGAAACGTGTCCCCTGAGTCAACAAGTCCAAACGAAATGGCCATATCGCCCAAACCCTTTTCGCTCTTTTCAAGCTCTTCAAGGAGTTTGAAGTTGCGAGGGACGATTACCGCCTCGCCGCCAGGAGTTCGTTGCATGATGTTCAAAAAGATTGGTGCACGCTTGTCTGTAAATGAGAACAACGAAATTTCACTTGTTTTTGTCAACCCCTCGCGCAAACGAGCCGCGCATTTGGATTCCTATCAGCGTCCAGAGAAAAAAAACAAAGCATAGGTATATTGTCATATTCTTCTCAAATTAGAACTAAATATTACATTAACATTTCTACTTTGCTAGAAACTAAACAGAGCCTTCAGGATTCCTCTACCGTACTACCTAGCCAGACCCCAAAAGAGCCTTCAACGTCCCTCTCTCCCCCCGTTTGGAGGCTAGAATAAGCTGTCTCTCATGCTCCAGCCTTTGTGACAGACTATCCTCCAGATCATCAATTTTCCTTTGTTTCGATTCAATCACTGCTAGCATCATCTTTCGTTCACTCTCGTACTCATTGGTTTTTCTTTGCTCTGACGCAATCTCCCTGTTTTTCTCTCTTAATCGAAGCAAGAGAGAGTGTGTCTTATTTTCTTCCGCTTTCATCAGGTCCAAAAGGCGAGGGATCTTCTCGCTTAGCGTGTCGGCTCGTTCCCTGTCTTCTTTGATTACCTGCTCCAATTCGGCAATGATCTGTTCCTGCTCGGAGATCTTCTCCTTCTGCGATTCGAGTTCCGTTTGAAGCCCTTCCAACTTGACTCCAGAATCTTCGAGAGCAGCAACAGCGCTCAGTTTTTCCGACGTCAGCGTCTCCAGTGTTGCCTTTTCACCTGCAAGCATTTCTTCCAGGTCTCGAACGGCTTTCTCCTTGATAGCCGATTCGCCTTCATGAGTCTCGATTCTCGTGAGAAGGGCTTCAATTTCGGCTTCCTTTTCTTCCAATGTGGCAGATACCGATGAATGTTCCTTTTTCCAATGCTCAAGGTTCTCTTTCTCGGCGCACAACGACTGCCCGAGCTCTTCCACTTTTATCTTCTGCTTTGAAATCTCGATGTTCTTTTCATCAATTTCTGCTCTCAGCGAATCGGCTTGCTCCTTTTCTTCGTTGTACAGACGCATCAATTCTTCGATCTCTTTGGCCTGGTCCAGCCGCGATTGCTCATCGTTCAGCATCGCCGAGCGCAGTTCTTCGAGTTCAGTTTCCTTTTCCTTTACCGCAGCTTTCAAGCTGGAGTTTTCAGTTGTCAGCTGGTCCACCTTCTCCTTTTCTTCGGAAAGTGCATGCACGAAATCTGCGACCAGCTCAGGGTCGTCTTGATCCTCTTCTAGCTGAGTTACAATCTCCTTTGCTTCTGTCAAAGCTTGTTGCAGCTCATTCATTTGTGCCTGTTGGCTAGATTGATCCTCTTGTAGCTGCGCGACCTTCTCCTTTTCCAAAACCACAGCCTCCTCAAGCTCTTCAATTCGTTTCTGTTTCTGTGAGCCAGAGGCGTCCAACTCGTCCCCTCGCTCCTTTTCATCAGCATATAATTGTTGCAAGTTCTGAATTTCCATTTCATAATTCTCCTGCATTTCTTGTTCACTCTCAAGCTGGGATTGCAACTCCTCTATTTCTGCTTGTTTTTCGTCCAATAGAGATGCACTGATCGCTTGCGACTCTAACTGCAAAGCCCTGTCTTTCTCGGCGGAGAGCAATTCATCCTGCTCTTGGCGCTGCTGTTCTAAGCTTGCCAATTCTTCCTTTTGAGCCTCAATGGTTCTCTTCAGGTCCTCTATTTCTGCGTCTTTCGTTTCCATAAACTCTTGGACCTTGGCTTGTTCCTTCGAAAACTTTTCTTCAAATGCTTCCATTTGAGCAGCCCTCTTCTGCATAAATCTCTGCACTTGTGATTCTTTATCTTGCACCTGGTCTTCGAATGCAGTAATGCAATTCAGAGCTTTGTCCACCGCACTTTGAAGCCTTCCATTCTCTTCCTTCCATCGCTGTTCCTTTTCCTGGAACACATTCTCTTTGTCTGACAGAGCAGCCCTCTGTTTCTCCAGCTCTGATTCCAGACCTTGGATTCGCTTCTGAGCATCATCGCTGCTCGACTCATGATGCGCATCGTCTTTCTTGCTAACCTCTTTAGATTTTCGTTCCTGCCCCTTTTCAGCCGACTCGTCAATCGTCGGCAACGAAGTGACAGAGTCACCGGTGCTGCCTTCATCACCACGCGTTTTCGATTTTCTCTTCTTCTTTTTCTTGGTTTTGCTAGGAGAAATCGGCGGTTTCTCGCTGTTATTCGCGTCTTCTACACCTTCATTCTTCAGCTGCTGTGAGGACTCGACAGTGTCAGACGACTCCGAGCCCTCAGATTTGAGTTCGGTACTCATCGATCCTTGGGATCTCTCCTTTGCCAAGCCAGTATTTCTCTTGGTTATTTGGTTGCGAAGAAATTCCATCTGTAGAAGTAGCAACCTCTCACGGTTGAGGTTTTTTGGAACGGAGGACCTCCTCTAATGGCTTGAAGAAAACGGCGAGAGGCAATGCAATGATGCAAGTTTTTCCTTCGTTCGCCAAAAATCCGACTAAGTAGGTGTGAGTTGAAGACCCCAATAATTTCGCGCCTGTGCATCTTTTGCGAAACACTCATTCTGCTTTGTCCGTTCAATGTCGCAAGACACGTCAACGGAAATCCGATTCCGCACCACGACTGCCGGTGATGTTCCGCCCACATGCTGGTCTAACGATTCCCTTTCCTTTGAACTCAGAACCTGTTCAAACCTTCCATCGACTCCACATTTCGCATTTGTGACCGATATTTGATGATGCATAGTGTCTATAGGATATTT
>JAAMXS010000286.1:0-36834 GCA_019693525.1 Cylindrotheca fusiformis | reverse complement strand
TACCAAGCTTTGTTAGAGCATAGAAGGACGACCTTTGATAGATTGTTAGAATGTATATTAACAGTATAATAGAAATTGTAACACAAAGGATTCTGCAGTCTACAAACTAGAGATCTTCGGACCACAGATGCATTCACGATCCACCAACTGAGCTCCATGCTCCTTTGCGACTTCTTTTTTCCAAACCACTTGAAAACGAATAATCTTCTCAATGCAGTATTAAGGTTCCCAGCCGTAGGTGATATTGAGCAAAATCGGCGTCTACCTCGAATTCAATTTTGTAGTTTTCATTCTCGGCACTTGGTTCCCAAAACACGTTGCCGCCATCACCTTCCAAAATCATTGCGACTTTACTGACCATCCGAATGTTGGAGACAGGCTTTGAATTCACTGTAATCTTCACCTTGCCTGTTGTAAAATCGTCCAGTCTCAGATCGTGTTCGTGACAGGTCTTGCAGGCTGATTCAGCTAGTAGAGGAAGGACGAGTCCGAGTACACCCTTGAACTTTGATCGATCGTATCCATAGTAGGTTTTCTCCTTCTCGTCGGGGAACGTTAATGATGCCTTTCCATTCAGCAGTGGCGCGTAGAAGAAATCCTTATAGTCCGGCATGACCAGATCTGGGCATTCTTCGTCCCACTCTTCCCGATTACGAAAACCAGCACGTTCGGCTCCATTGTTCAATAGTGAAAAAACTCCCGGTTCTGGTTTCTTGTCCTCTTCTACAAATTGATACGTACCATCACGCTCAATCTTCAAAACTGTAAAGCCAATGTCATACGTCTCGTGGCCAGGTGTGGCTGGGCCACCTGTTTTGTTTGTGTCTGTCGTGATTCCTAGGAAGCGTGATTCGGATGGCAAATAGGACGTCCGACAAATGCTAGGTCCTTTGAACCAAGACTCAAACAACTGGTCACTCGGCAGTCCTAAATCGGCGTAGTCATTCTCGCCATTGACTAAATCCACAAGAGGGTTGGAGCGGAATTCATCGTATTCCAAATCCTCTTCGTCTTGGAGCTGGTTCAGTAGCTCCGATAAAGGAGTAGTCGTGGAATCGGCGAGCTCTTCCAGTGCCTCTATTAGAATTTCCAAAAAGGGAAGTGCCATCAAATGACCAAACAAGGCGTGCAGCTTGCTACAGAGAAAAGTGACACAAATGTTAAACCCACGTCACAATAGGTTGGGCGTTCGACAATAGCCACTTACAAACCCATGTGCCACGAGCTTCTCTTTCCGACGTTTGGACAGATGCAATCCGACCCTGCCTCTTTCATTTGTTGCGTACAACTCCATCTCATGTTGCCGTCAAAGCAGACATCTTTCCCTTCCAATCTACCATTGCACTTGATGTTCAAAGCACACATGGGAATTGCATCCACCACACTGTCCGTCAACGGTATTCCATCCGGTGATCCATCAGGCAAGGCCGCAATCGGAGGTCCTCCAAGCTGATGTTTGAAGATGGAGAGACCCATATCTTCGAAGACCTTGAGGTCCTTGGCTCGATTCGAATCGAGGATTGCGATTGCCGGTCGGCCGGGCGAAAGGGCACCGCGATACACATAGTGAGCCGTGCTGAACGGTTTTCCATCGGTCATGGCATAGTTCCACGCCAAGAAATCCACATCTGTTCCAAAAGTTTCCTGGATGCAGGAGGAGATGTAAGGATTGGCTCTTTTGTTGTTGTTGTTGTCCAAACAGCAATCAGAAATCAATTATTCAGAAATGGCGTGTTGATAAAAACGAGTGAGAGCCTTTCCGGGGCGTACCTCATGGTTCCCATGGCATAGTTCCGGTCGATGAATTCAATTCCAATCGATTCCCAAACACGACGGACATCTCGAGCGAAAACAGCTGTGTAGCTTTCACTGAATTTGTTGCCGTGCCCCGCGGCCTGGGAATGTCCCC
This sequence comes from Cylindrotheca fusiformis, assembly GCA_019693525.1. NCBI lineage: Eukaryota > Bacillariophyta > Bacillariophyceae > Bacillariales > Bacillariaceae > Cylindrotheca > Cylindrotheca fusiformis. The sequence continues at coordinate 34,925 of JAAMXS010000286.1, read as the reverse complement.
CATTGGCAAAGACATAGGTTTCAAAGTAATCAGGAACTTCGTGGTCGTCGTCGTCTTCTCGTTCCTCGTCGGCACTTCCAGCGTAAGCGCCGTCTCCACGATTTCGAATGCAATCACAACCATGAATATTGCTCTCGGTGGATATAATTGAATTCATCATCTTCAATACTTTTAGCTTTAACTTTCGTTTCAGCCTATCTCGAGAAGGTCCATCTGGGCTCATCCCGGCCATTCCATGATATCGATTGGGTTCTCCCTCTTCTCTTGTTGAATCGATAAAGATTGGATCAAAATAGTCCCCATAGAGTTTCCGAAGCTTGTCAAAGGTGTCCTCTCGAGCGGCCTTGGCTAAGCGAACAACGTCCTGTCGATCCAATAAATCACCTCCAAACTTTTGGTTTCGTTTCGCAGTCCGCTGTTCGCAGAGAATGCTGCAGGTATTCGTACCGGTACCGTTGTCTGATATTGTTGCAGTTGGAAGTTTGGTTGGTGAATCGGTTGGATTACTTTGCCCAGTCAATGGTGTTGCATCTATCGGAGATACTGCAGGTCTACTTGACTTTGATAGGACGTCTTTCATACTTTCGTCGGCTACTGCAGCGTCTTCACCGTCCAACATGTAGAGAAATGAGGAGATGCAAATGATTGCCAGCAAGGCCACGAGCTGTGTTGACAGTCCTTTCGATAAGAAGCCACCATCATTTCTCGGATGTCGATCAGTGACCTCTCCGTCCACAGCCAACGACATTCTGCAGCCAGCAATTTCAAGCCATTTGCTGGTGATTCTGTAAACTACTGAAGTGCAGCGAAACAAGCAGTGGTTGAAACGCTTTGTTGCAACGAGAGGATGACTGTGGTTGTCGAGGGAACAAGCAAATAGGTTTGTCCCTCTTTAAAATTTGGGGGAAGTGCGTACATTCGCACCATTTTCATTCTTGCCTGGTGACAACCACACCACAACGACAATGAACCGCAGGATTTTCTCTAGCTGGGAACCGTCTTGGGCATCAGCGAGTGGCATTTTCCTACTTTGAAAGTCGATTCAAATATTATGATTCTATGTAGTGGTTACACGTTACAAAGATGAGACAACTCCGACACTACTGCTGCCGGTTGTTCAGCTCTTCGTATTTTTCCAAGTATTCCTCGACTATATGCTCTCCCTCGCGAGCCCATTCGTCTCGATTACTTCGAGCATAGTTCAAGTACTCATGGGACGATACCCCGAAGACACCACAGCTGTCCAACTTCTTTGCCAAAGGAATGACATAGAAGTCAAAGAAACCAATTTCCCCCTTGTACCAATTCTCACTTGGATCCGAGTCGGCCCGACCGGCCTTGTAGGCAGTGTAACACTCCATGAAGAACTTCTCGTTCCAAGACTTGTAAATCTGCCAATGCTGCATGGTGTGTGATACATCGGATGCTTGAATCAAGTGCTCAATGACAATTGTTGCCTTGCAATCATCACTAGACAGTTTCGCATCCTGGACGTGTGCTTCTGAGAAAGCCGTCTCCCATCGAGCCTTGCGGAGGGCTTGAAGCTCTTTGTCGACAATGTCCGTGGCCATGACAGTGTTTACTACCAGCTGACGGAAGCGTCTCAGGTCGTCTTCTGTATGGTAGATGCACGCTCTGAGTGCCTCATATTCCTTCTCCATCAACATGGCCCAAGCAAGCTCAACGCTGTTCTGTTCGGCTACCGATTTTTTAAAGATCTGTGCATTTCGGGTGTTTTCCTTCACCAACTGAGCGTTGGGGACACCGGGATGGTCCATATCGTGAATGATGGCCGAAAAGACTACCGAGAACTGCGTCAAGGGATCGGACGTGATGCCGTAGGAATGTCCGGCCATGTCAACCAGATCCATCTTGCCAGTTGGTGTACCACTCAGACCATTCCCATCATCCACATTGACGATTCGAGTTAGCAGCTTCTTGACCGATGCTGTCACATGACTTGCGTGTTCAAAGTTGTGGAACGGATTGTTTGGATACATGGATGCTACATTGGTAAGATAATTCCTCAACTGACTTTTCGCTTCTTCCCCAATGTCAATGGAACTTGCTTTGTGACGCTTGCGGAGCTCACCAGCATCAAATCTCTTCAATGGAATGATAGGAACAAACTCTTCCAGAACGGTTTCACCTGTTCCAATGGTGGCTTCGTTCTCTGAAAGGGACGACGGGTCGACTGGGACTGCGTCCACTCCCCTTGAGGCAATGATCTGTTGCAGCAGAGGACTCAATATCTTGACATTCCACTCGACAAGGCGCTCAGTCTTGGACATAACTTCAGTATCGTCCGCTACCACATCAAAGTCACCGTCTTGCATTGCTCCTGAGATGCCACTGCTGCTATCCGAGAGCTCTAGCGTTTCATCGAGAGTTGCAATGTCACTCTGCGGTTTCGACGCCTTAGGCGATTTGGTGGTATTCAACCAATAGGTCTGCATCTCCCCCTTGCCCTTGACCAAGACCTTGTTTTTCCTTGGAGTCAGCCATGCTGAAAATCCGGATGCTGCGAGCAAATCGGCAGTTGTTTGCGTGGTCTGAATGCGGTTGCGTGCCGATGTGTTCTCCATCCGCGCCGCCGTATTCATGGTATCGCCAAACAGCTGGAAACGACTTCTTTCCCCTCGCAGGACGCCTGCTGTCACTTGACCGCTGTGGTAAAACACATCAATTCATTTATTTTTAAGGATGGGAGGTGAGTCCAAACGTGGAGCGAAAGTCAGGAACACTGATTGTATCCTTCTTACCTGTGAATGCCAACCCTCAACTCCAATTCAGAAGTGTCAGGACCCAGTGAGACCTCCAACTTCATGGTTGTGTCCTTCATTGTCTTCACACAGTCACGAGCAAATCTGCAGGCAGACATCGCATGATCTTTATCCGGTTCGGGCAAGCCGGCCACGGCAACATAGCAGTCGCCGACCGTTTCCACCTTGAATACATTATGGCGATAGGCACGCTTGTCGAATTGTCCATAGATCGTCTCAAGTAGAACAAATATTTGTGCTGGTTCACGTGCTGACGCCCAGGCTGTGAAACCAGCAATGTCTGCAAACGCGACCGTAGTTTCGAGAAAGAGGTCGGCCAATGGTTCTCCTCCAGCGCCACTCCCACCACCCAAGGGATCGAATAGGCTGTCTTGCTTTGATCTTTTCTGCTCATCCTCATACAATCGGTCTCGAATCGCTGCAGGAAAAACGTTCGATACAATCTTATCCTGCCTCATGATTCTGGCCATGAACTTCCTTTGGCGTCTTCCAACAAAGAAATCATAGACAAGGAACACAAGGCTTGTGAAGGCAAAAACGGCCACCACAACAGCTGTGTACCATTTTGGTTTGGATGTTTGAAAACTGGCTTCTAAAGCTTTCGTGGGGTACAGGTCAAGAGTCAGCGTAGGTGCGCATGCTCCTTCTGGTAGTTTTGCCTCGTCCACAACGGTTTCAACAACCACTCGAGACACAACAAGGTCATCATATTTTGGATTGTGTGCATCGGCCAGTCCCAAGAAAACGGCGCCTTCTGAATCGATCAAATAGGAGAGTTCGCTTCCTGTGTTCAATGACGCCCCGACACCAATGTTGCAGCTACTGCGGAGGACAGCTATCGTATTAGAGAGGCCGTCAATGTTGAGGTTTTGAAAGAACTCGAGCCAGGGCAAGTTCAACAAGAGTACACCAACAAGTTTCCCCTCCTCAATGATAGGCTCCATGATTTGGCTGCTGACAATGACAGCGCCAGGTTCTGCACCTGGACTGAAATCAAAATGCTGCGTGAAACTGATCGACTGGCGGAGAGTCAATCTTGTAATCTGGAATTGGCTTGAAATCTCTGCGATTCCTTCCATGTCCAAGCCACGTAGCATCATTCCTCCAAACGCCGGGTCCTCAAGTGGATACAGTTGCCAGTTCGCCATTATCGGGCCAGGTCGTTCAATTTCCACAGGAACGGCGGACATGGAAGTCTGGTTGAAGCTGTAGGTGTGTAAATATGGTACGGTGAAATTCATCAATTCTTCAACAGTATACTTGTTCCCTTCGTTGTCAAGTGATTGTTTATACCATACTGGTGCCGACTCCAAGACAAAGGAAGACCATCGTTCTCGGTCTTCTTCGTGGACAATAGGACACATGGCAAGCACAGGGGTTTTCAAACCAACAAGCTCTGCTATCTTCTCAGACTTCTTGGAGAAATCTGAAATAGTTACAAATGGCCAACTGGCGTTTGGATTAGTCTTGACATGCGAAGTAATGAATAACGCGTAGGAATCCAAAGCATTATAGATTTGGTCAATTTTCTGCCCCGCGACCGTCGAAACCTCTGATCCAAGACCGGCAAACTGGGTTGTCCAGAAACGCTGTGTCAGTCTTGCTATGATTGATGAAAGACTGCCACAGCAGCATGTGCTTATTGAAACTTACCGCAGCTTCAAAATCGTTGCGTTCTTGACTTTCCACGAGTAAATAGGTAGCTGTAGCTGTGCCACTGACAGCCAAGAGCAGCACGAGGAAGACAACGAACTTCGAACGGGTCACCGCTTTCTCTTCTCGGGTGGCAACGTCTGGTGGTGTATGCTCTTCCGTCTCGAGAGTGTCCTCACTAGCAGAGGAATCAAATTGGGACATCCCATTGTGGCTTCCAGTAGCACTCCAAGCACCTGGGTTTTTAGAGGGTTTTGACATGATGCTCCCTTTCTTTTCTATCCTGTATTTTTTGTGTCAAAGAAGTGGCCTTAGCTTTCGCAAAAACAACAACAATGGGAGTATTTTGGCCCGTATTCTTATGGATCCAATCCTTAAACGGCAACGGTCATTATTAGCAATTTCGATAGAAAAGACCTCAACATTTTGTTAGTATGGGACCATCACCACTTTTATGGGATCCCTAACTTAAGCGGCCACGATTACTACACTGCCACCACAAGATTGCCCTCTTTTCGGTTCTCTTAAATACGAAGCAAAGAGTTCATATGTGGAGAGGACTTTTCAAAGTTGTACATTAAGTTTTGACAAGAAAGTAGAACTATTGACACGATACCAACTTAATTCTCTTCAGTTTTCATGGTATCTATGCTTATTAATTGTTCGCGGGGTTGCTGCTGGCGTACCTTCTCATTGACATGCCTCCATTTCTGACCAAATTTACGATACTTTCGGAAGAACTGGTTCTCATTGATGGCCGCGTCAATAAGCAACAAGAAAATGTCTAGCGGATCGAATGATGACCCATCCTCCAAGAACACCGTGGATTCCCAAATGGCAAGTCTGTCTCTCGAGCAAAGTTCGCTAGAATTCGTCTGGTAATCTTGGGGGATATCCTCGCTTGGGAGCTTTTTTCTATCATCTCACAAAGTTTTTGGACAGTACAGTAGGTGCTACACTTTAACGATACCCAGTGTAACTTCGAAAATGTATCGTTATATCGAAACTATCGTTATTATAATGGGGGTGTGGTGGCTTGCCCCCACGCAAATGGGGGTGTGGTGGCTATACCCCCCACCAAAATGGGGGTCTGGGGTGCCCCCAGCGGGTAACCATAGTGATAGCGGGGTCTTAAAATGGGGGAGTTCCTGTAATACTAGTAGCTCCCCCGAAAGTAGTGTGTTTTGAAACTGTATTGTTATCTCGGAATATCTCTTATTGAAAACATCGTTAAAGTGTAGCATCTACTGTACTGTATTGTCTTTTCCACGACAAGCTTTTCTTACGATACCTTCCTACGGGGTGAATGCATCAAACTGTTTGGTACGGTTTTCCTATAGAACTAGGCTGTGTGATGATTGTACTATCGCAAGGCCTTGGATATTCTCTTCTACTACACTTCCTCATCTGTTGAGATCATTTGTTTCATTGTTATCCAGCCAAGTCTTCTGCCCAGTTTTAGAGCCTTTTCACCGATTTAATTTCGCTGATTGTCTGGTATGGTGCTCCTGCTGGCCTGGGCATAAATGGGGACTTCTGCGTCATTCCATCAATCAAGCACTTTTGAAAAGGAGGTTTCTGACTATCAAAATCCTTGCTAGAGTACGGACATTGATAGTTTGTTGCTTTCTATTATTTAATATACCGTACTCGCTGTTCTTTCTCTCGTTGCAGGTTGATCATCTATCCATGGATAATTTATTAAGTGAAATAATTCATAACCTTGTCGTACCCAGTGGTTTCTTGTTCCTCTGCAGGTAGGAAACTTCCTTTCAGTCGTCTTCCTCCAACTTTGCCATACGCATTCTTCAGAAGCAAACCGATGCCATCATCTGGATACCGTAGCTGAAGGGAAATCGCCTCGTTGTAAATACTAAGCCTTTTCATGCAATTGAAGTTCAAACTGTCACCCAAACCAAATGAATGACCCAATTGATGGCAGAGGGTATATTGCGCCCATCCCCGCTCCATTGCATAGAAGTCATTGACACGGATTGAGGTGGCAACAATGTTACCACTTCTGAAAAAAACTTGAACCATTCCTCGCCAGTTGGTTTCGCCATAGTCATGGTTGCAAATCTTTATTTTCCCCCACACAGGCTCACAGTTCTCTTCGTCTACGTTTGAAGCATTAACAATTGTCAAATTGATTGACCCAAGAGAGTTCCACGTTTCTACAGTCGCAGCCAGATCGACTTGCCAATGATCATCTAGAGTGTTGACGATTTCCAATCGCAATCCATTGTTGTTTTGGTAGTGAGGCCAATGAATTTCTGAAAGACTGAATGATTCCAACTCATCCTCTCCTGCTTGGACGGACGTCCAGATGGGCGACAACGTAGGAGCAGGTTCTGGTGTTAATGGTTCCATGGCGCTGGGACGACCAATAGGAGCATTTCCCGACGATGTAGGTCGTAGTTGAGAAGCACCTGTAGGACTCGGGGTGCTCACTGGTTGTTGAGATGCCTGCCCCAAAGTTGGTGATGGAGTCGCTTCTATAGCAACCAAGAAAGAAGGTGAGGTGAGCGAGCTTGTTGAACCAACGACATTTTCGCGGTTGTTGTGTAGACTTACCGACAGATGGAGCGAGAGGAGGGATGGACGGGGATGGTGTTGGTTCTGACAATGGTTCAATAGGAGTCACGGTCGGTACTTCACCATCCGCTTCGTCTCCTTTCGCAAGGTTGGATGATGTTTCGGTTCGATTCCTCCATTTACCAACGAATATCGGAATTAGAACTGTGCATGCCAAGAGAAACAGCGCGACAATTTTCCACCAAGAGGGCACCTGGCATCGATTGTTCTTTTCCGACGGTTCCTTGGCCATGCCATCGTCCCGCCCGTCGAGTGTTCCACTGGTTGGTACTTCAATATCGCCCCCCGAAAGCTTGATCATATTCTCTGAGTCATTGGTGGCGACAGCATCTGTGGCTGTTGAGCTTCCAACTCCTGGCACTGTATCATTGATTTCTTCTTCCTTAACGGTCAATACAGGAGCGCTTTGGCCTGTTCGTGGGTTGCTTGTTGAAACATCTCTCGTTGTGGCGACGGGATTTGCTTGGCAGAGGTCAAGCGAGAATTCGACAGACTTTGGAGAATCATTGGGTGGAGGTTTGCAGTTGTCCAGGGAAAACTCGACAGACTTCGGAGATTGAATTGCGTCAAATTCTCCAGTGTCTTGGTCGCCCATGGAAGACTCCAAAAACAATGCTGGCGATTCAAGCTCTGCAACACTACTGTTGGATGATCCTGGCTCTCCTCCCAGCATGCTAGGAAGAGATCTGGCCGATGGATCGGATGTGGGAGGTCTGGTTTTTTCCCATGGGATCATGATGTGTCCATCGTCGTCGGTTGGTATATCCCTGCGATATGGGGATACCAACATTTCGTTTTTCAATGTATTCGTGTTCCTTGCCAGGGGTGTGTCCTTGTCACCCGGAGTGGGGTACTTCGAGCTGACTGGCGTGTCCTCTTGATATCGCATGGCTGGGGTAGTAGGAGTGAATGCTGTGTAATCGACGGAGCTTTCTTCGGGAGAGGTAGGCAACGAAAACTCTTCTTCTTCTTCACGAGCCTGTTGCAAGATGCTGGCGGCTGCAGTGGCAAAGGTGTACATGTCATTCGCTTCTTCAACAGACGAACATTGACTACTCAAAATGCTCTCGTCATCATCCAGATACATATCCTCATCCGTAGGACTGGGCATATTCGCATTGGAGGGAATTCGACGCTTGGGTAAGTAAGGAGAAGCGTGGTCGGCTGCGGATGGAATATCAGAAGATTTCCAGAAGGCAGAAGGCGATGGCGACTCTGTGGGGACTCCATAGGAATCTCTTGGTCCTCTATGATGATTAGTAGAGAACAGAGAATTGGCTGTTGAACAATCGTCGGTTGCTGAAGGAGTCATATAGCCACCGCGGTTGCTGTTGGTTTTGTCTTGGAGAACTGGGCGATTCCGCGACGTCATTTCTTTTCGAGAGAGCATCCTGATCCCTTTGGGCAATATCGTTCGGACCGATCGTGCTTGTTGCTGCCCTTGTGTGAGACTCTGCTGAGAAGTTGGAGGACGGTGGTAAGGGTTACTCATAGTGCTGATGGAAAGTTCGTGCCCTTCTTTAAAAATGTATGTGCTTCTTCACTATCATCATAGTGAATGCTGAAATAGGAAGTTGAATTGAGAAAGAGAGGGAGGTTTGAATGTGACTGCCAGAAAGCCCGTAGAAATGTACGGATAGACCAAGTTTAAAAATTGGAAGCGCGCCTGACGCCCCAATGGACAAGCTGGCCAGCGCGCAAGGATTGCATCCATGTGTGTACGTCCGACGTCCGAGAAATTTTGGCGCTCGCCTATCACAACAACAATTGTGGAAAGGATCGGGTGGGCAAGAAGTAGTTGCAATCAACCACAGAGTTGTGGAAGCAGTATCGCTTTCCGTCAACAACGCCGTTGCTATCTCAAACTTACAAATCTTCGAACTAGCAAGGTCTCTGAAATAGCCTCCCCCGATTTCTACAAGTTGACAGAACGCTAGCCTCTTGCGGCAAGTTCTTATCGTTTCTTGCCCTCTCCTGCTGCAAATACCCACACAAAGCAACAGTCTGAAACGTACAAGCGGGGAACTTTTGTATCATACAATCAAAGAGCTGTCTGTTGGAATCAATTTATACATATAATGGGACGTCGCGCAAAGAAAGCACCGGTAGGTTTTCTTCTGTTTCAGGGAAGTCAACGGTGGGTGCCTCTCTCATTTCGTCTGCTCGCTTTTTGTGTTTTTGCTCTTCCCCTCGGCTTAGGTTCAAACGAAAAAACGACCCACATTGGCGAAACGTTTCAAATGCCCTTTTTGTGCCAATGAAGAAACAGTGGAATGCAAAATGGACTTCAAAGCTGGAGTTGGTAGTCTCAATTGCCGACTGTGCGCAGCATCTTATCAAATGCCGATTCACCATTTGCATGAGCCTGTTGACGTCTTCAGTGAGTGGTTGGATGATTGTGAGGCAGCAGCACAAGGAAAATCTACAGGGGACGATCGACAACCGGTCCAATACGATGACAATTCAGATGATGGAGATGATCTTCCGGAAGCATCAGGGCTGCAAACCAAACCAGCAGCTAAGGCTTCAAATGACACGCGGGCGAAGCCATCTTATACAGATTTGGGGCTGGAGGATTCTGATTCAGACGATGAATAGCACAAAGGCGATCATTGCGTAAAATAACTGTCAGCAAAAGAAATTGTCGCAGTCCGCATCCAGCTGAGAACGGTCTACTATATACCCATTTCTGTGGATGAAGAATATCCTTATAATAACATACATTGGTAGAAGCACACTTTGTACGGCGTAGGAATACTTTGCAGCATTGCTGAAAGATGTAAAACACGAGGAGAGAGTGCAGGTCGACTCATCCAAATTCTCCTCCCCAAACGAATCGACTCTCATGACTACTAGACTACTGTAAAAAAACCTCATTTTGGTGAAGGACAAAGATGAAGACAAGGGTTCATTCTTGCTGCAAACCCAAGGAAAACCCTTAGGCAACTCTACTACACGAAGAATGCGAGAAAAGGAACAAAGATGAAAAGCCATGAATTCTCAGTCGCCACTTACAACATGCTGGCAAAAAGTTTGGGGACAAATACGATTCCCTGGGTCATGAACGTGTCACCGTCAATACGACAACGGATTGAAGAGGTGACAACACATCACTCCTTTCAGCAATGGGTCGATAAGACGCTGAAACCAGAGTATATGCAGCATTTTCACAAGAATTTTGTTTCCGGCGATTATTCTCAGATGCGAAGCTTTTGGGGAGCACCCAGTTGTCAATCACCACACGATATTCCGGAGGAACTGAATGGATTGACATGGGTCAGAGAAGACGTCGTCGCCTACACAGCGGACGACGGATCCCAGTCTAAACAAGAGGCAACAACGCTTCGTGGGGTATCCAAGTTGACGCTTCCAAAGGAAGTGTTCCAAGATTTCTTTGATGAAATTGTTTCCAAGGAACAAGGCATATATTCCTGGAGCGTCCGAGGGCCCCGTATCTTTGACAAGATTTCATGCGAAAAGCCCGACATCATTTCCATTCAAGAGTACGACTGCCACGATGTCGTGGCTGATTACCGCGGTCCAGGCCATTTTGAATCTTTTTCCAGTGCTATGGCTGCCATAGGATACAGCGGTGTGCTACTGAAGGATCCACTTCTGGGGAGGTATCCCCCTTCCGGGATTGGTGTATTTTGGAAAGAAACGGCATTCGAGACTGTTGCTGGAATTTCTGGGATGGAGAGCCTAGACTGCAACACAAATGGATTTGGCGGTTCGATAGTCAACGCTGACTTGGAGGAGAGATGGCACCCAAACAACGATAAGTCAAGTGGAAAGTCAGAGCTCATGAAGGCAGCTGATCGACGAAATGGTGCCATATGTAGACTGCGGCACAAAGAAAGTGGAAACATTGTATCCCTGTGCACGGCTCACCTCATGACCACTTCGAGAGATGGTGCGAAGACAAACAAGTTCCCAGGTGAAGTTCGGGCGAGCGAACTAGTCGCCTTGCGGAACTTGGTGGAGTCTAATGCAAAAGAAGATGATGCTGTGATACTGGTAGGAGACCTCAATACAGATGCCAAAGATGCAAAATATATTTTTTCAGGCCAACTTCAAGCACATGATTCGGAAACAAATCTTGAATTTCATACTGGTTTCCACGTCCACACAGAGAGCTTTGAATGGGATACCCACTTTCTGAAAGATGCCTTTGCTGATGTACATAGATGGGGTGATGCTGTTGGAGAAGACAAATACTGTACATCACGGAATGCGAATCGGGTTGAATGGATAGACTATATGTTTTACGACAGCTATCAGCTTGAAAATTTTTACTTGAGTGACTGCAAGACCCCATCAAGCCTGATACCGGATACACAAGACCCTAGTGACCATTTGCCGTTGGTCGCAAAATTTCGTTTTATGAAAGGTTGAGAACACTCTTGTCTTCTGCGGCTTTTTATTTTCATCTGCGTTCACCAACTAAAACACTACAGAGCATTGCTCACGACTCTGTAACTTCAAACAGCGTTTTTGTCCACGTTTGGAACGGACATGTAATTCCGTCTATTAAACTAGGCTTGAGGATCGATGAACATTTTGTTGCGGTTCTTAGAGACTACTGCTTCCACGATATGGGTAGGGTCCCGAATAGCACTGGGTCCACCACTTCAGCAGAACAATAAGAAACACGAAGTTCTTTTAATGCAACAATTATGAATGAGAGCTAAAGTAGTACTGTTCCGCCATTGAGGTTCTCTCACAAAAGTACTTACATAGCCGAAGAGCTATCTTACAACAGAGTCATATTTCATACAGAACTCCTTGCTGGAACAAGAAAGAACGATGATGGCAATCAGTGCTGCATACATTGGAGTGCTGTGTTTCTTCCGAACATAACCGACGCGGATACTTCAAAGCTGTTTCGTTTCAACGGAAGCAAAGATGCCAACAATGCAGACTGAAGCAGGATCTGAACCGCTTGTGGAGAGTATTCCGGAAGAGGATCCCTCTCAGGACACCATTGACATGCTCCTCAACTCTGAAATGAACGCATTGTCCCTCGAACAGCGCGGAAAACTCTTAGATGATATCCACGGTGTCTCAAACGAAATCGACGAGACTCCCGAGCTCGTATCAAGCTGCCTGAGCCAACTAGATCTAGATTTGCAGGCTATCCGAAACAAACAGGCGTACTCGTTTGCCTATAGCCTGGACCCGCAGTACGTTAAGAAGAGAGAGCTTCGGCTGAGGTTTTTGCGAGCAGAATCGTTTGATACAAACCGAGCAGCCTCACGAATGGTCAAACATTTCGAAGTGAAGATGGAGTTATTTGGGAAGGCAAAATTGGTAGAGGATATAACACAAGATGATCTAAGCAAAGAGGACATAGAATGTCTGAACTCTGGATACACGCAGATTCTTCCAGTAAGGGATCAAGCTGGAAGAGGGGTATTGTGTTGTCTTCCTCATTTACAAACTAACTTGGGTGTCAAGCACAAGGTACGTCAGTGGATTCTGAATTGCTGGATTTTGCTGATGATGATCTGATTTCCATGATATTGCAGCTACGATGTCTCTACTACACCGTCATGGTGTTTACAGAAAATGAGGAGGTTCAAAAGAAGGGGGTTGTTAGCGTCGTTTACCTCGTTGGATCACACATTGATCGACAATCTGCATGGGCAGAGCCCAGGCTGATGTCATCTCTTCCACTGCTGGAAAAAGCCATTCACATGTGCTATGACAATCCATTCATCCGGCCACTTGTGACACTGGCTCAGTTAGCAGTTGGTACATTCACCAGAGTCCGTATGCGCACACACTATGGTAGGGTGGTCTTTTTTCTTGACTCTGATTGTCTGTTTTCATGAACTTCTTCATTTCGTCTCAATTCTTGCACTGCTATTGCAACAGGCACATACGAGGAGTGCGTCCATGGGTTGAAGACATATGGAATCCCCACGTATTCTCTTCCGTTTGATGATGATGGGAGGCCGAACAGGGCACATCACAAGCAGTTTTGGGAGAAAAGGCATCAGCATGAACGGAGAAATAGCATACATGGGAAAGTTGTTTTTCCTGGTCCGTTTGATGTCTTGGTTGGCCGAGGAAGGTTATGTCAGGACCATATAGGGAACGTTCGCTATCGATTTTTGGTCGAACGATACAAAGAGCAATACGACCAGGCATCCAATTTTGACAAGACTGCGATGGCATTCATGATAATAAAGATGGTGAAGGAATCCTCAGGCCGTTTTCTGAAGGACAATGGCGATGGATGGATTGAAGTAGATGACGACAAAGTGAGAGCAAAAGTGTCTCATTCGTTTCGCACTTTGCGCTATGGACAGGGTGCTTCCAAGATGCGCAATGCTTTCACTTCGTAGACTTTCTCAGTCGCGGTGAAGAAGGCAGCAAGGATTGGTGTGAATTTTGGGTTAACGTATGTTTTCTAGAACAGTAATCTACTCGTGACTTGTGATCTTCTTGTTGGGGATACCTTCCTGTTTGGGATACTAGCAGACCTTATCTCTTTTCATCACGTTTAAGTCAAGTTAGTCAATTATCCAGTCACGAATGCCTGTCATGCATCCGAGAACACTGCATATTTGTTGAATATGTCGACAAGTTTGCCATTCTCTGCTGTTGCTTTTCCACAATCGCTACCCTTGGCATTTCCATCGATACATATTCAGATAAATTGGACCATGGGAGAAAGAAAAGTCCTCAACAAGTATATCCCCTCGGATTTTGATCCAGGTGCGCAATCTCTATCAGCATAGAAAACCGAATGTCTAGTAGTGCCTCCGAACATGCGCTACCTTCAGACAGAGTTCGCCTTTTCGTTCCATCCATTCCTTCTATTTCCTCAACGTGTGTGCGTTTTGTTTCTTCCTGTAGCTCTTGTTCCTCGCGGCAACAAGCTCTCGAAAAAAGATGGCACGGTACCGGTTCGCATGATGTTGCCATTCTCTGTGCAATGTGAATCATGCCATACGTTCCTCTATCGGGGACGAAAATTTAATTCCAAAAAGGAAGCAATGGGTGGACCAGATGGGAGATACTTGGGCATTCAGAGATGGCGTTTTTACATTAAATGTACGCACTGTTCTAGAACAATATCCTTCCTTACTGACCCGAAGAACGCTGACTATGAAATGGAAAGCGGGGGGACTCGGAACTATGAGGTGTACAAGGACAAGGAGAAGACAGAAGAATCATCTGCAAAGGAAAAGGAAAAAGAGGAGAAGATAGATCCCATGAAAGCACTAGAGAATAGGGTGCTTGATAGTCAGAGAGAGATGGCCGATCTTGATAATTTGGAAGAGATCAAGGCAATGAATAAGAGACACATACAGCTACTTTCGTCTGCTGGAGGGGGTCTCGGCATAGATCCGGAAGCAGTCCTTAGAGCACGCGAAGCCCATGAAGAGAAAAAAGAGGGGATAGAGCTGAATGAGCACGGTATTACGGAAGAAGAAGAAAGTTTGGTAAAGAGTATAAAATTTGGAACATTGCGAAGCGATGTGAAGCGTTTGAATGAAAAAGATGAAAAACTAGAAGAGGAAAGGAGAAAACGAGAGGTTGAATTGATGAAGAAGAAAGCGGCAGCAAACTCCGAAACAAAGGCAACAATACCAAAAATCAAAGTGAAACGAAAGAAGCCTGTCCAACAGAAAATTACGAAAAAAGCAAAGACAGTCTCAACCCCACCAACTTCCCAGAAAGCTAACACGGAACCAAATGGAGGTTTGGCCGGGTTGTTGGGCGAGTATGGCTCTGACTCGGATTAATGTGTGAATGTAAGGTCATTGCTTCGATTCTTTCTTCATATTAATTTGGGACGCAAGTTCTTTCATTTTCTTGTCAGTGTTGAGATAGTAGTTCACAATGTCCAATGCATATTTCGGCAACGATTCCTTTGTTCGATCTTCTCCCCATTCGTCCAAAACATGCAAATAGTTCCGAAGGATATGATAATCGATGGAATAACGAGCAAAATTGGTCCCTTTTGGGCCAAATTTCTGAATGACAAAGGCCATGACTTCTCCCAAGAGTGACGGCATACCACTCTCTTTGGGTGGTACTCCTAGCATCGACATAACGATGCTATCACCTGCTACTGTGGCCGATGCCAACATCTCGTGATTTCCTTCGCCCAAAGCTTCTTTCCCGACGACCAATCTGGAAGACTCGATAGCTGCTTGTACCATACGGGCTCCTCTTGGATTTCGTATCGTGAGCGTTTGGTACGATTCGTCCATTCGTGCTTTTGGTTTCAACGGTGCTCCCATGTACCCCACAACCACGTCCGCTAGTCCATTTGTGTAATCGAAACACGCCAGACAGGATGTGGCAATCGACGGTTCGGCAATCGTTCCCGGTAATGTGAAATATGGTTTGGTGACGTACGAATCTGTGGTCTTGACATGAACTCGAAAGTCTTGCATAAACTCATATCCAAGAACTTTGGAACCGTCAATCTGGATTCCCTTTTGAATAAAATCATTGGCCGCTTCTGGCGTTGGGCTATTGTCGGCACAATTTGTGCCCAAGACAAATACTTCTTCCAGCCCAAGGTCACTTTGAATGGCACGGAAGGCTGAAAATGGAGGAACAAAAACTAGTTGGAATAGACGCTCCAATTTGAGTAGAGAGCCTTTGGTTTGTCTGCTCTATCACTCACCTTGAACGGCGCATCCTACCCCACAAAATAGTAGCTTTTTGATGGATTCATCCTTTTGAATCTCATCCAACACTTTCAAACTTGGAGCTAGAGCTGGCTAGTACGATTGATATCATGAGTATATGACGTAGACTATCAACTGTCAAAAGTTCGGAGCACACGGTCACGCCCTACCTTGACTCCTCTCCCTCTGAGAACGTCTCCTGGGGTCTTGGCGATTATCGGCTGTGGTGAGGCCCATCCGTTGTTGTTGTCACTGCTGGCGATACAAACGACGGCATCCACCATATTGGATTCCAGCATGGATACGGCAATTCCAGTGACACATCCAGTCCACTGCGCCTTGTTGGCCATTCCAACGCCTTGTGCCAACTTGATTGGTTCGTGGAGAACTCCAAAGCGGCCCTCGTCGTCGGCAATAATTCCACTACTCTGGTTGGACCAGACCATGTCATTCGTTCGTCTTCTTCGGCCGTGAACTTGTTCTTCCAGTCGATCGATTCTTGCCATGCCGTCGCCCAGAAAGGCACAGGCATCCATCACTTTGGAAACATAGGTTGTTTCACACAATCCACATCTAGAGCAATGATCTTTGGCAGGAAATCGATCTGGCCAATCCGCACCATCTATGGGAGTGACAGCAGAACGTTGGGTCCTGTTGCGTTTTCTTACCATTCTTGTTGTCGCTGTTGGTAGCCGACGACTGTTCTCCGTGTTTGGATTGGAAAGAAATGCATTGCTGGAGGAGAAAGTAAAGAGCGAGAAAAGAAACAGCGTCTTGTATCCCGTCATCTTTTACTTTCGCTCTTAAACATCCAACTGGATAAATGGATTCGACTGGGATGAAACGATCTCGGTTGATCGGCACTGCTCGTCATTCAGCCTCATTGTCAATATCAGTTGTGGCAGTTGAATCCTCCAAAATGCTTCAGGGGCAAGATTTTCTTCCCCATAGACATCCGTCTCCCCCAATGACAAGGAGCTGGGCTGTCCGGTATCGTATTTTCTGTACATACGCCAATACCGGTATATGAATGCCGTGCAACGCCATCAAGCGATGAAAATCTGACAACAGAAAACCTGCAAACCAACGACAAAGAGTTTGTTGTCATGACACCTCCAACACCACCACTGACTCCCTCCTTGATGACCCGAGTGCAGATTTCATTCGCACTTTTTCTACTGCAAGAATGAAGTGCAAACCGTTGTGTTTCGATTACCACACCGAAGCGATAAATCTGCTTCGAAAACGTCACAAACCGTCCACCAAAACTCGAATCTCGCTTTGCAGTTTGGAGGACGAACCATCACCCTGCACGACTGCGACGACCGAACGAAAGGAAGATGTTGAGATGGTCAAGAAAGTCTCATCTTCCAACATGGATGTGGATCCTCCATCTGGGTCACCTTTGGTAAGTAGGCTTGGAGAAATTCTTGGAAGGCGTGCCAGTTTCTCATTTGTCTATTGCTCTTGCGTCTGTCTACTAGGATCCAGCACACACACTGGCGGATACTACAACGGATCCTATGAAAGTTGATCCATGTGACACTGTCATACAAACGAAGTCTGCTCGATCCATCCGTACGAAACGAAACGTCACACCGAAGTACCGACAAGCGATGGATCCGCCCTCCTCGTCCCTTCCAAACAATGCATTATTGCTGCCACCATCACGGCGCGTCTCAATCTACGATTCTCCATTCTTGATCCAAATTTTGTCCTCCATCCGTAGGCGAGTGAACTGCAAAAGGATTGCAAACCATTCCTTTGAGAGTCCATTTTGCATAAAGGTTCATCGAATTCTGCACCCTTCGAACAACAACTGGAGAACTATTGTATCTCTTTTCCTCTTTCAGCGAACATGCATTGTTTCGTCTAAAACTGCAATAGCAAACGTGGATCGTATAATTCACATTCCAAAGAAAGTGCACTTGCCATCCACCACACAAGATGACAAGGCTTCTCCTTGTGGTAGTCCTGCTGGCGTCGTTTATCAGTACTGTCTTTTGGATCTGCTGCAAGATAGAGCTGGCACATTTCTGCAACAGCCACTGGGATCCAAAAACAATCGAAAGGAGACGCGAAAACGCGAATTGAAAGCCATCATTCGATATCCAACAACAACCAATATTTTGCACGAAATGCAAAGGAGGTATTTCCTGTTGGCATGTGTGATTTTCGACATGCTGCAACATCACCAGCAAAGCAGCAGCATTCGAGAAACCAAAGTCCATAAGGCGAAGTCCTTGCTAGAGAAACGAAAATCGCTGGATGCAATGGAACTCAAACAAGCCAAAGTGCAGAAACCAAATCAAAGAGTAGATGCTCGTTGCACTACGAAACGCCCGGTTGCATCCCCCAATTCTGATACCGTTGCAACTAGGGCTTCAAAGAAGTCAAGAATGACTCCTCCATTGGATCCTATTGCATCCACCAATGGCATTGCAAGGACTGCGGATGAAAACAAAGAATCGAAAGCAAAAGCCAAAGAACTCTCTCTATTGGCACGATTTGGGTTGGCGCCACAGGCAGGCCAACCGATGCTCGATAACAAACCGCCTTGCAAGCCACGAAACAGTATTCGGCGGATCACCTCACAAGTGAAAAAGCGCACCAAGCAGAGTTGGCCGGAAATTGTAGCACCTCCACTTCGTTGCGCCAGCCCAAGCTCACTGGATCTAACGTTGAAGACTCGGAGCCGAGAACTCGCCAAAGAGCGGGAAGAACGTCAACAACAACAGCAAGGCAGGCTTGATGGGAATACATCCATTTGCCATACCGCGCAGATGGCATCCTCTGTGCAAAGTCTGCATGATCCCGTACTAGCACTGGATAGCGATTCATCGTCTAGCCCAAGCTCACTGAACCTTGCCGACGAGCGGGAAAGTCAACAGCAGGACGGGCGTGGTGGAAACACATCTTATTACAAGAACCCGCAGATGCCATCCTCTCTGCAAAGTCTGCAAGATAGCGTACTAGCACTGGATAGCGATTCATCGTCCATCCAATACACAAAACCAATTCTGGATACTCCTACTGCCACGCAGCACCGTGCAAACAGCAGCGAAATACAGAGCCTCGGAGCTTCTTCTCAATTTTCCATCGGATATCGTTCTCTTACCGCAACGAGTATCAGTCAGAGTCCCAGGCTACCGCAGGCCGAAGACATGAAGCATGGACGTTTTATTCCCTCTAAGAATCAAAGGGCTGAGAAATCAAGAAAAGAGCGAAAACAGGAACGCAAACTAGCCAAGAAGATGAGAAAGGCGAAAAAGAAGCAAAAGAAGGAAGCCAAAAAGAGGCAAGAGTACCAAGCAAAACGTCTACAATCTACTACAGCCTTCAAAACAAGCAGTTCAATTCCAGTTGACCAGTCTGTGAAAACAAAGGATGCCAGCCTCTCAAGGTTGCTAGCGAATAAGGAAGACAGAAGAAACCAGTCTTTGGCATCGAATACTCCAAGATCTGTACAAGCCACGGAAGAGACTCGGGCCACAGCAAACCAGAAAGTCTCCTCGAATGCGGCTTTTGATGAGTCTGTAGATGATGGCGTAGACCCTTTGGTCCTTCTCTGTTCCGAGTCGTTCTTGGAAACCTGGGGGGAAGCAGCTGGAAAGCTGATTGCGGGAGACTGGGTTTCTGGTCGCCATCCCACGGGAGATACATTGGGAATCGGTGGCTCTCGAAAGATCAGCCTTTTTGACACTTCGTTGATTGACTTGTCTGGAGTTGACATTGAAACTCCAAACAGGGGCGGGATTGTGGTGTCATCGCTATCAACTTGGCGAAATGATGAGTTTCCAAGTCTCGTCAAGCGAGTTGTTGATCTCATTTCAACTTCAAAGTATAAGTTCCTTGACGTTTTCGTGTGCGCCGACATTGATCAAGATGATGTGGCTGAAAATCAAATTGTGACCTTGCAGAATGCCGCGCTTCATCAAAGCAACACCACAGTATCCATCAGCATTGTATCTCCTCGATCGCTTGCAACCTCAATTGGGTACTCTGTACATATGATTCAATGTAGCCAGAAGTTGGAAGAGATTGAGGCATGGCTATCCGACGATCGCACCTTTGAGAGAATTCGGTTTTTGCTTTGCACGATTCCTACGTTCACTGCAACATCGATTTTATTCTGTCTCTTGTCCACTTCACTGACAAAGGGGAGCCAGAATGATAGGTCACGACCATGGTTTCAAAGTCTATTCAATGAGAACGATTCCGAACGCCGATGGCTTCAGGCCATTGATTCTCGAAGTGTTCACCCAGCAGTATCGACGCAACTATCGTTCGCTCTCCGTGTCAATCTTGGGGCCTAAAGTAGATCAGTGTAGCAGGGTATATCGGAATCATTAGACATTTTTATAGTGGTCAAACACCCAGTTTTTTCCTTGCTGATGTGCTTTCCATTTTGTGTCTGTTTGCTAGAATAACTGGAAGGAGTCGTCGTATGCTCTCAGTTTGGCATACATAATTTCAACCGTATCATTCTCTTCAATCTTGTACTCGGGGGGAACATCATCAGGTTCCATCGACCGGAGCATTTCTGCGAGCTCATCTCGCTGACTGTCGTCTGTCGGATCGATCCGCCGTCCCCCGAGTGGTTCTTCGACAAAACTGTCCAGAGATTCTTCAATTTCCTGCCGGACATCTCTACTCGTTTCTCTCAGATCTTTCATATTTAGATCGTCGTTCCAGTCAAATGCCAGGTCATCTTGACTAATCGGTGGTCCCGTGGTAGGCAAAAACATCCTTGAATATGTCTCCATAAAGGCAGTTGATAGTAGGCAAGCAACTTCAGCGTCGCCGTTGTCCATCGCTACCCGACCAGATCCACCAAACTCATTGTCGACGAACCGTTCAAATTCCGTCGCTTCCGGTTCTTGACTGAGACCAATATGAGCAAATCCATGTTGTTGATTCGGAAAGACCTTGATCATGAAGTCTTTAACTCGTTCATCTTCGCTGAGTAGAGATTTCAACAGTGACGCATCCTTCGGCGTGGCTCCCTCCAATTGATCATTGCCAGCGAATAATCCCATAACTGCCATTTCCCTTTTCTTCTCTGTTTTGCGTTTGCTCCCTTTTTTCGATCCGAACAAATCCTTGGCATTGTATCTTGTCGGGTACCATGCCACAACAACATTGGGATTCACAGGTGGCGGTCCAATCGCCCCGTTGCTGTCATGAACTTTTCCTCCCGGCAAATATCCGGCTGCCACCTCCAAGGCTCGACCACCACCATAACAGGTTCCCCAAACAACGACCGAACTGACACCGTACTGTTCCCTTAGAACAGCGGCCGCAGCCCGAATATCGACACTTACTCGTAGATCCGAATGTTCTTCTCTCCATTCTTCATAATCTTGTCCATTTTCATTAAAACCGGGTGTTGTCTGATCTTCCTTCCAGGGACTCCCTCTAAACAGATCGGGTACCATAACAACTACCGGTTGACATTCAAAGGCAATTTTTTCGGCCAATGCCTTGGTATCATCCGTGTACGGTCCATATACGTCACTGAGCAAGAGGACGCCTTGAACTTCTTGAGCGGACAATTGTGCCCCCGTGAGGGTATACTTTCCCCAATCGGAAAAATCACGATGCAAAATGTTAGAAAAGATACCCGTTTCATCTCCCTCATCGACGGCTTCGTCATCGTCACCCATTCGGACGGGCCGTTTGGCCGCTTGTTCTCGTTGGATTTGAATCTCCCGCAGAGTTTGCTCTGGATCCTCATTGACCGTTGTAGCTTTTGTGCGGTTGGCTCCTCCTCCTCCGGCCAAAAATCCCTTCAAGGCATCTCGACTTGCCACAACATAAGCTTGCACCATGGTTTGATTAGATCCCTTGTATTCAACAATTGTACGCGACATACCATCAACGACCGGACTTCGGCCTTCGAGGTCGTCCACAATGCGAGCATCATTTCCCCATACTTCGGGATCACTCGATATAGGATTAGCATCCTCCTCGTCATCAAGAGCCCCTTTTTGCGCAGGACTGGGCAAGGACGATTTAACCGACTTTCCAGTTTCATCATCGTCCAAGTAGGCTGTGACATCAATAAATTCTTTTCCTCGTTCTTCTGCCATTTTCCGAGCCTTACTTTTGGATGGCGGTGGTTGTGGTGGTTGTGGTTGTGATGATGATGACATGATTTCTGGATCCATGGTGGACATATCTGCTGCTTCTTTTTTGTCGTTGTCCAGCAATCGATCCACCAATTGTTGTTTTTTGCCCGATACTTTGAGCCCACGCAATCGAAGTTGTTGTTTGAGTTGTGGAATGGTCAACGCTTCGATTTCTTCTCGGGATAGTTCAAAGTCGTCATAGTCAAAATCGTCATCCAACAAGTCATTATTCACCATCGGTTGTATTATTCTGGATATCGTTCTTCTTCTTTGTTGTTTTGGAAATGTTGGTTTGTGCCGAGTATGTAGTAGAAAGGATTCACCAATTCGGAACAGCAAACACCCTTGAATAATACAAAACCAAACGATCATCGTTGGTCTTGGCCGTCCACCATTTCTTAACAGATGTGCTGCTGTTGAAGTACTACTGCTATTACGATTGTTGTTATGGTGGTGGTGATCCATCCTTCCAGAAAAAGCTCGGCTGTAGTGATCGCGTATTGTTGTTGGGGTGGGTTACTTTGTAGATACTGTGTTGATGAAAT
Organism: Cylindrotheca fusiformis; assembly: GCA_019693525.1. Classification (NCBI taxonomy): domain Eukaryota; phylum Bacillariophyta; class Bacillariophyceae; order Bacillariales; family Bacillariaceae; genus Cylindrotheca; species Cylindrotheca fusiformis. Next base: position 12,564 of record JAAMXS010000286.1, on the reverse strand, counting down.
CTGTCGCACAGATGGTGAAAATGACAACACGGTGGTGTGGTGAAGCCAGAAGCCTATCCCATTTCTTCATCCGAATATCTGAAATAGAATATTTGGAATATTGGATTTCATTGGATTTCACGAACTCCGTACAGTCGGACAGACGTGATTCCCAACGAACTTCTTTTGTTTCGGATTCTGTTGGCAGTCTGTCTGGTGCGTCTTTAGTTGCTCCGTGAAGTGGGACTCACGGTATGTACTAGGAACTTTTGACACCCGGACTGGATGATACGACCGGATGATAGTGTACCTCCCTACATAAATAATGTACGGTAAATGTGTACTGGCGGGGCCACTAGGTCGGGTACAAACACGACCCTTCCCATTATGGAGACAAGCCAATCATTGCCATTCATTGTGTGGTGATACAACAGTTGGTGCAAAATGGAGTGTGTGCACGTACAGACAAGTCACGTGGAGGCTCTACCGTAGGGCCTGGTATCAACTCTGGCAATTACCCGTTGGAGTGATGAAAAGCAAGTTCGGCCTTTGGCGTCAACCAAAATAATAGTCGAAAAGAGAATCTCTGACAGTCACTACGACATAACGGGTCGGTTGATTCTCACCCCCTTCTTTGGTCACTTGCAAGAAGAAGACGGATACTGACACAAGTGGACTGTGGACTGGACAAGACGACACGACACGACAACTGCTACCAACAACAAGCATAAGGAGGAGCGTTTTTATTCCACCAGAAGGAAAGGTTTGAGATTCAGCAACAGGACGAGTTGTGAAGCCTCCCCGTTCCTTTTGCGAGTTGTGAAAACCCGGAAGCTAGACATTGTTGTTCGCCGCCTAGACAAACAAACACACGCACACAAACAACCTTCTTGCAAACATCATCATGAACGGAATGATGTCTGCTCCACAACATCATCGAGGAACACTCCAGTACCCCGTGGGGACACCTCCCACAATAGTCGGAAGTGCCCCTCAAATGCAACAGCCACATCTGGGCGGAGCAGCAGCAGCAGGGGCTCCTCCTCAGACGATTCCACCGCAACTGGGCAGCAGCGCACCACAACAGGGTGCCGAAGTGCTGCGACAGAATCCAGAGTACGTTCAGCGACAGATGACACCTGCAACTGCCCTTCCTTGGACGGTTGGTAGCACGGATGGATCCTATGCAATGATGACAATCATGCAACAACAACAACAACTGGACCATGTTGGCTGGAACGCCGCTTTGGCGGCTGGAAGTCCCAAAACAACACCATCGCCACCACCACATGTGGTAGCGAACGGTGGTGGGGGTGGTGGCGGGACAGGAGCGACCATTGGTGAAGCTGGCCAGGCTACTAGCAATCTAGCCGCCATTGCAGCGGTGCAAGCTGGCAGATCACTCTTTCATGACAAGCTCTTTCATCAGGCATCGTCTGCGGTAGAGTCCGTCCTCGCGGCCAGTTGCGATGTCATGGGCTTTGATATTGCCGAAATGTGGCTACGTACCGGACCCAAAACACATCAATTGACCAACTCGCACCTTCGACCCACGGCGTTGGAAGATAGTGTGCGGAATGACTTAGTAGATGTTTACTATGGAGACCGTAGCAGCGAACGGACCCATAGATTGTCTCCCGCCTTGTGCAAACGAGCCAAGGATGCCAATGATGTAGTGTGGGTCACGGCACATACTCCTCATGGTGCCGAAGCATTGCGATGTAGTATCAGCAATGTCCGAACGGCGGTGGCCATTCCAGTCTGCCATGAGGCATCCAATTCCAACATTACAATTATCTACTTTTCCATTCGACGGTACGTACTACTGACAATGATACTGCAAACAACAAAGTGTCTGCTACTAGTACTACTCGTACTCGAAAAAGAGGCAGACCGATTCGGATTCATGCTCATCCTGCTGTTTCTGTTTTTTATCCTTTCAGAATTATAATGCAACCGACAGCGGTGGAATTCTTGGTGCACATGTCGTTGTGCGCCGCCGTAGCGTCGGTCAATTCCTTGGCCGAAGATTGTTTGGTTAAAGATCCAGCAGGCGCAGCAGGAGTTGAAAGCAATCAGGGCAATAGAGATCCACGAATTTCTCGGTCCGAACATGCGGGACCCATTCGCAGTAAGGTATCCATTCCGCATCAACGAGTGGCCCATACATCCATTACCGGTGCTCCATTGGATTTGCAATGGAGACAATTGTCCAATGTGGAATATTTGACAGATGGTGGAAATAGTTGGATCCATACTGCCGTACTCAATGAAAAACCTGTCGTCGTCAAGACACTTAAACCGGAATGTCAAGATGTTGCCGTGGCGATTAATGAAATTGAAGGAGAATTAGGTACGGCCGCCATCATTTTGTGCTTTCCCAAGTGTGTGCGTGCGCGAGGTATCACTCACACCATCGCCTTTTCTTTTTTGATGTATAGCGATTCATTCGAGATTGAATCATCCCAATATTGTCGGTTTGGTGGGTGCGGGCCTTACGAGCAAAGGAGTTCGATTCGTAGTCTTGGAACGATTGGATGGTGGAACACTCACGCAAATGTTGGGGTACGATACCCGAATTCGAGATAGACGGCGGCGGTTTTGGAAACGAAAGAGTATGCCCTATTTGGAGGTCCTCAAATGTGCCCGTGCCATGGCGGCCGCCATGCAATATTGTCACGAACAGGCCGTGCCGGGAAGTATCGTCCTTCATCGGGACCTAAAACCAGACAATATTGGTTTCACCTTGGATGGAACAGTCAAAATTCTCGATTTTGGATTGGCCAGGATTCTAGAAAATGCCGATCCCAATTCCAATGAAGTTTATGCCATGAGTGGCGAAACAGGATCACTGCGGTATATGTCTCCCGGTACGTAAGGAACAAACACAAGACAAAAATCCATTTTGCTCTTTGTGGAAACTCAACAAAATTTGCTGTTTTTGCAGAGGTCGCCGAGGGCCATCCTTACAACCACAAAGCAGATGTGTATTCGTTCGGGATCATTCTTTGGGAATTGAATGCTGGAAAGAAACCCTTTCAGGGCCTCAATAGAGAACAGTTTTACGAGGTGGTCGTGCACGGGGGAGATCGACCGTCCTTAAACAAAAAGTGGCCCCAAGAATTATGCAAATTGATTGGGGACTGTTGGGATACGGATATTGACAATCGTCCCTCCTTTGGAACCATTGTGGAAGTTTTGGACAATTTGCTATCCAAAGAAAAGGAGGGCGGTGTTAGCAAACGAACACTGCGAAGGATCTCGGGCATGATTGATCGCCACTCGACGTGGTTTTAAGAGTGAAAAACAGCTACCCCCTTTTTTCCCTTTCTTCTTCCCTCCGAATAAGCCTATTAATAAAGAGAGACAGGAGGCCGTCCATTCAACCGGCCACGTTGTTATTGTTCTTGCTTTTTTAAAGGTTTGACCGCATCCAAGCTATCTAAGGCACACATCCTAGAAACGAAATGTTTGGCGACATTCAAAAGCATATATTCTCCAGAGAGAAAATAGTGTAGCTATAAAACTGTCTATAGAGTTTAGTTCCCACCTGTAATCCATTCTGTTGAGCTATCATCTACTTTCTTCCACGGCTTGGATATCTTCATGCACTTGGACGCCTTCAGAGCTTCTTCCGTTTCAACATCACGTTTAGGCTTTTGTACCACCCTTCGGTACCTTGGGATCCATTCATACATGGGCTTCGACATGTCTTTGAAGCATGTCATTTCCACCAGACCATCTTTGACAAGAGCAAGCAGCGTAGTGATGATAATATCAGCATTCACATAGGCGCGGATAAGAGAGAAAGCATTCGGAAGGCTCTCCCATGGAAACCGCTGCGCTTCGAGCACTACATCTTCGCCAGTAAGGACAAACGAACCAAGGGCCTGCAAAACTACTTCTCGCATCGTTTCTTTCATCACGTCCGGGAGTGTTTCATATGACAACTGTTGTTGTTGCATCGCCATGGAGGAACCGTCGGGAAAAAACTCCATGGGTTGTCCAATACTTTGCAGCTCAGCCCAGAGCTCTGACTCGCTAAGGATATCAAAAATGTTGGTAGACTTCTCTTCGACAACTTGCGTTTTGTGAAAGTTTGAGGTCCTAGGGAGAAACATGCTTGACTTGGCGTACAATACAGAGGTTTGAGGATGTCCATCCGCCGCTGAAGGTCTCTGAAAGAGTGACTCCGCCGCTCTTGCTTTCTCAGACATCGGACGATTTTGCTTTCTTCCAGTTCCATAGATCATACTTCGATAAGTGTACTTGCCTGCATGACCTTGAGGAATGTTCCCAAATACTCCTACTTCTTGGTGATGGGCGTCAGCCTTTTCCTCTGCCGTCTCACAGCTCGCTCCTTCTGGGTTCCAAGTGTTCATTGAACAGTACCAGACGTCCGGGAGCTCATCTGCAGACATGTACGGTGGAAGTTTTCGCCATTTCTCACACTTTTCGCATTGCACCCATTCGACATTGTCATCGTCTTTCTTTTCATTAGACGTTACTCTTGTAGATTCATTGCTCGCATTTCTAGCAGGTCTTCCCCTTTTCCTACCTGGCTTTTTCGGAGTTATTTCCGTCGCTGGATCCACTGCTTTGCCGACTTCACTAACTTTCATTTCCTCCTTTTCCTTCTTGGGCTTTCTACCTCGCTTTTTCCCCTTGGGAGGATCTGGAGTGACTTCCGAAGTCGGTGCACTACCAATGGACTCTACTGGACTGGATCGTTTGGTAGCGTTGTCCCCCTTTCGACCTGCCACCACCACTTTCGGCGGTTTTGGGCTGCTCACTGAAGATTTCGCGCCTTTTGCTTTCGAACTATCTTCTTTTGTGGAGTCGTCCTGCCTAGAATCCAATGCAGCTTGTTCCAATCGTTGTTGCTTGACTCGCTTCCTTGCCCTTCTCCATTCTTTAGCAACTTGCTTCACAGTCTGTTCTGGGGCTGAGCAGTCGTTGTGCTTTGGATCGTACGTGTTCAGATTGCAAAACCACTTGTCTGGAAGCGATGCAGCTTGGACACGGCTCGGCAAAATGCGCCACTTCTTGCACTTGTCACACTGCACCCACTGCCTGTCATCTTCATCAGAGCCTTCCGCGTCGCTGCCTTTGCCCTCTTTCCGCTTGCGCTTTTTCTTTCTCCTTCCAGCATCTTTTTCAATAGCATCTTGCTTCGCGCCCATCTTACCCTTGGTTTCTTCCGACGTTCTCCGACCGGTTCTAGGCAGAGACGGCGTCGTGCCAACTGACATAGTCGGATCCTCCTTTGATTCAGCGTCGTCGCTTGGCTTTGGACTCTGGCCAAAAGCGCTTCCAATGGACCCACCAACAACAACTTTCGAAGGTTCCACTTCTGCAGAGTCAGCAACTTCCATTTCAGCAGCGGTTGCTGGAGTTGCCACTGGCTTGATGATCGCATTGTCCTTTTCATTCATCACCAAATCGGACTTCATTGGTTCTGGAGATTCTCTGGATGGTACAGGGGAGTTGCGAGGTTTCACGGTTGGATTATCATCAGATGGTTCTCCGCTGGCGTTCAATTTTGGCAAATCAGGTATCAATGGAGCATCATGTCGTTCTGCACCTTTCAAGGATATCGATATTGTCGTGGATCCCTTCCTTGGCAAATTCTCTGCCGGTTTCTCACTACCACCATCTGCTACTGCTGCTGTCGCATCATTTACATCCTCTTTGCTGCCTGTATCTTCATTTGGCTTGTGTTTCTTAGCATCAGGGGAGCTGGAGCTAGGAGAAGCATTGTTGGTCGGTCGCTTTCTTTTCATCTTGATGGACCTTACCTGTCGTTCCGTCACGGGAGTATCGGCATGCAGCTCCTCCTCCGAACTGTAGTCGTGATGAGTCTTTCTTGCGTCGTCCTCTCTTGGCGTTTCAGGCTGTGCGGCTCGTTCGCTCTGCTTGACTTTGGAGATCCGAATAGTCAATGAAGGCTTGGATGAGGAACGATTTTCACTTTGATTGGACTTGTCCTTTTTCTCGTTACTATCAACATCATCCTTTTGCTTTTCTGCAGTTGAGACGGCCTCTGCTGTGGCTTCCTCCTTTGGCTTTGCAGCATCCTCAGGCTTGGCCTCTTCTGCATGTTCGGCAACAGGACTGGTCTTTCGTGCAGAGTCTGTTTCTCCATTCGACGATTCAGCAGGTGCAACCTTTGTTTCTGCCACATTCGGATCGTCTGATGTTGTTTCCCCCTCTTCGACTTCCATTGGTGTTTCTATTGTCTCGACTGGCTTCGCCTCCTTCTCCCCAGAGACGTTTGCGACAGGGACAGGTGGCGATGTTTCTTCGTCTGCCTCTGCCTGTTGTTGTTGCTGTTTTTCTTCTTGTTTCTCAACCTGTTCTTCTTGTTTCTCGACCGGTGGTTCGCTACTACTCTGTTTTGAATCCTCTGGTTCCTTCTTCTCCTCGTGCTTCTCTGGTGGCAGCGTGAATTCCTCATCTACCTCCTTTTCCCGAAAGCTAGGTGGGACGAATTTGCTGGCCGCATCTTGTACAACCTCCAAATGGTGCCCATTCCCTGTATCGTCTACCACCACATCCTTGTCTGGGAATTCGGCAACCTCGGTGGTACCATCGTCGTACTTAATTTTGATTTTGGTACGATCTCCCGACGCAGCGGATACTCGCCCCCCGAACCATTTTTTCTTCTTCGCAACTTTACCGTCTTTCATTACCTCCGTTGTGAATCGCACCTAACAACAATAGTAGTAGTAGTAGTAGTTTAAAAGAAAAAGCAGGGAATAAAAGCAGCAGGTTGAGTCACAAGAGTCGAATACAAAGGGTCATCGTTGGCCTCGCACCGGAAACATACCTTGACTCGCATTCCCTTGGCAACATTTCTGCGGGACTTCTTGTTCGGCAGGCCACGGGACCATTCCAGAACTTCTGGTACCGGTGCCGGGACAGGACCATGCTTTCTTTGTCTCTTCTTCTTGGTAGAATTGGGTGCTGAATTCTCCTTCATGGGGGTCTTCTTGTCAGACGTACCAGCAGCATCAAGCGTTGCATCCTCGCCAGCAGCAGAAGCAACGTTAGGGGATTCGTGATCCTCCTCCTTCTTCTTCTTATCTTCGGATTGCATCGTTGTGGATGTTGATTTGCCACCGCCACCACCACCATCGGAACCCTTGGGGTGTTTTTTGCTCTTTTTCCACTGGCTCTGAATCTTATTGGCTGCGCAATGTTTCAACTGTTTCTTTAGCAACTTTCTCTCCTTTCGTCGCTCTTCATCGCTGGCCTCGTCGCTCCTTATTCTAGCTTCATCAAGGTTCTGGCGCTCTTCACCATCCTCTCGTTGCTGCTTTGGATCAGCAGAGTTCGCATCCTCGTTATCTTCCTGATCGTTCCCGTCCTCGTGGACTTCCCCGTCTTCTTCATCGCCGTCATCCTCCTCCTCTTCTTCATCAGATTCGTACGAAAACTCATTTTCACTGCTGTAGGTGGCTTCCTCCTCCTCATCTTCTTCTTCTCTTCGTAAAGGCCTGGCTTCGTCACCATTACCAAGGGCATCGGATTCGGCCGCCGTAGGACGAGGAGAAGTAGGTCGGGGATGTTTGGGTGGTCTCCCACGTTTCCGTGGTCGATCAGTACCATTCTGTCGTGCTGCTGCTGCTGCTTCTGCCGCCTTTTTCTTTTTTCTCTTCTTCTTTTCCTTGGGAGCCAAGTGACCCGTCTCCTGTAAGGATTGTTTCAAGGCTAATCGCAAGGAACTCATTGTTGGTGCAAATGCACTGCGTCTTTCTTTGTTACTGGGCGTTTGGACGAGCAAGACAAGTGTTTTCAAAGCAAAACTGAATCAACTACTACAGATGAATCATGGACGCTTTTGGAGATGAGGCTTTTTTTTTTCTTTCTTGTGGAAAATGAGAATGGCCCTTCGATGGAAAATGAAAAAAGCAGGTATACATTCGTGGGTTGGTAGCGACCATCAAATGAATTTTTTTGCCTCGAAACCGAACAAAAAAAAACCCACATGAGGGTGGGTTTTACTGCATGGAGTGTGGTTGAACATGTGCTTCGTTCCAGGTGAGATTTTTCTAGATCAAGAGAGAGAAGGCATGCCAGAGTAATAACGTACGTTCAACGCGTACTCTCCCACCACCATTCCGATATTTATATCCTGAAGAAGTGGAAATGACTGTCCAATCTACGAAAAATGATGGTACACTTCCTGTAGGCTTCTGTGAACGAATGGGTGGTTGTGATTGGTCGTGGTGGTATATGTTCCATTCGGAACTTCGTCAGTCTCATTGTCCGATAACTAAACGAACATCATGTTCGAGTCCGAAATAATGATTCTTGAGAACACTTGACAATTTTGGGGGAAGCTAGGTTTTTGTCCTCCAAGTTCGAGACTTGTACCATGATCGTACGTAACGAACACGGGATTCGGTCTTGTTATTCTCCCTTTCCGAATACACGCTTATTTGGGAGGGTATGCAGACTTTTCCATGAGATGCTATGAGAAAACAACAAACGCAACAACGAGGAGAACAATAGCAACAAAACCAACAATATTACCGAGCGCAAGATAAGCAACTGGACTGTCTCCTTCTTCCAACCATGGAGGCTACAAAGGAGGGCACAAAGAAGAAGCGGACAAAGAAACCTAGCAACAATAGCAATGTGGTCACAAAGAAGCGAATAAAGAAACCCTCAGATGGGGGAGAGGCAGCAACAAAGAAAACAACAACAACAGCAACGAAAGGGGGAATAACAACAACAACAACGAAAGGGGGAACAAAGAAAGCGACAAAGAAACGTCCAAACAATGGGGAAACAAAACAGTCCACTACCAAGGAGAACTCCACACCAAAGAAGAAGAAGAAGCCTGTTCCTAGGGACAAATCGACGATGGAACAACCAGCTCAAACGAATCATACGAAACAAAAGACCAGCAGCGAGAAAGCGACGAAGGATGATGGGACACCCAAAAAATCTGTCATTAAGCTTTTGCCTCGTGAAGAACGGGTCGATATATTTTCAGATGCCGCAAAAGTTGGACAATTGACACGGATGAATGAGTACGTTGTGGAACAAGTGGCGGGTCCCAAGGAAGAAGAAGCACAGTTGGAGCTGGGTCGGAGTGCCGCGGCTTCGGCGATTGAAACTTCCGACTTTCAGATTGCCATCCAGGAAGCTGCCGAAATGGGGAAAATGCGACGGCTCAAGCCGGTGGTGATTGAGAATTCCAGGGAGCGGGAAAAATCCAATGTGGAACTGTTCATTCGCAAAAAGGACATGTCTCGAATTGCCCAGTTTTTAGAGGAAGAGAAGAAACGAAAGGTCGTAGAAACTCCCATGGAACGGGCCGAACGAATCAGAAAGGCCATGGAAAACGTCAATCTGCTATCCCCAACACCCATCAAGGCTCCGAAGAATGTTCGTCGGAATATACCCTTCCGAATGAGAGAAGATGTTGCCAAACTAGCCGCGAAGGAAAGTTCGGATCGAATGGCAAGAATGCTGGACACGGAAACCGATCTCAAAGTCACATTTCAGTGTCAGTGCCCTCATTGCAAGAATGCAAGTCCATTTCAGACCAGCTTTTATTCCAAACTAAGCAAGGAACGGCTGAAGAGAGTGCAATCCCAGCGATTCGACACTGCCACCAGCCCGAGAGGAGTCAAGAAAGTGCTCCCGAAATTGGAAATAGTGGAAGAAGACGAGGTCGTGGATGAAAAACTGGCGAAAACAAGGAAGCAAGTCGAGGCTAGCATCAGAGCGGACGAAGAACGACGAAAGGCGGAAGCGGAGAAGCAAGCCAACGCAGACAAACACGCCAACATTCAAGCAGCCAAGGCGACCTTGGAACAGTTTTTGTTTCAGCAAATACCAAAGGCGGATGAAACCGAGAAAGTGGAAAGGCGTCTCCCAGATTCTGACAACATCGATCCTGATGTAATGTACAGCACCAACTTTGGCATTGCTGCCACCAGGTTTTCAAAAAGAGAAGTCGAGGAATCATTGGACGAGGACGAATTGTATCTGAGGCAACTGGAAGAGGAAATCGAGCAGGAAGATTTACGTCAGTTGACAGAACTCTACGAAAGACAAGACGCAGGCGAAAAGGTTGACGGCGAACGAATTTACGAGCTAGAGCTTTTTGATCGATATCGTCGAGGCGGATACCTTAGTCAGCAAGAACAGAGGGATTTGGACATATACCGAAAGCGAAGAATACGGACGGATAGATTCATCGAAGAATATCAAGAGGTCATGTATCGTTACAATCAAGGGGAAGTTATAGACGAGCATCGGGCATACCAATTGGAATACGTGGCGAAGAAACGTGGATTGTCTCAGGATCTTACAATGAACGAATTGTCTGCTATGATCCTTTTTGAGACGGAAGAATACGTTAGGGACGGTCTTGATCCTGCAGATTTCATAACTTCTTATTCAGCCGAGGCTGCACACTCTGGCGTCTGGGGGAATTCACCTGTGGAGGACCAAGATCCTCAGGTGTCCGAAACTCTTCCAGCTGCACCACCATTGTCAGAATCCTCTGAGATAGCTGACATCACCGAGTCCGACAAGAGTGACGACCAAGACGACTTACCGATGGAGGACCAGAATTCACAGACGAACGAAATTCTACCAACCGATACTGCCGCACCAGATGCTACGTCTGAAATGGCTGAAGTCATCGACTCAGACGAAACTGGTGGCTTTGGCGGTTCTTTTGCGGAGGACAAGACTCCACAGGTAGTGGATACTCCTCAAGTTGCACGGTCATCATCAGATTTTCCTTCCGAAACTGTCACCACGTCTAGCGAGCACGACATAAATGATAAGGTGCCAGATGTGACTAAAGATGACAGTCGCGATGGCAGTGGATACAGTCAAACTGATCCATACTACGATTCCAGTCTATCGTCTTTCGAATTAGACGAACTCGAAAGGTTGATCGATCTTCAAGAAGATGGCGAGGACATAGACGAAGACCGACTGAGAGATCTTGATCTGTTCGATAGATGGAGATATGGGGAAACATTGAGCGATGATGAAATGAAGCACGTCGATGCTTTCCGAAAGAAGCGTAGGAGAGAAAGGGCTTACAGGAAGGAATTCGAAGAGCTTGTGGAATTACAGGAAGAGGGGGAGGACGTCGATCAGGAACGATGTAAGTGCATGGTCTGTGATCGATCCTGTGATTTTGTGTCTTTGAATCTGATCTGTTTTCTTGGCTTATTACTCGCCGATCTTGACAGTTTATCATCTTCAATTGTATGCTCGCCGGGAAATTGGCGAAAGTATGACCGAAGAAGAATTGCTTGATCTTGAAGACTTCGAAACGAAAGAAGAAATGGGCTCCACCGGAAGCCTAGGGGAGACTTCTGGGGGAGATCAGACAGCAGGCTTTGTTGCCAGGGCTACAGTTGCGCCAGATCCACGGGACATAGACGACAGAGAAAGTGATCATCGGGAAGGAGTACATGAGGATGACTTCGATCATATTGAAAATTCAAACTTGTTTTTGGCTGAAGAATCTATTGGAAACCTGCCTTCAAAAGTCTCGGAAACCTCCTCAACGATAGAGCAAATCGAGAAACGAGATTCGACGTCAGGTGGAACGAAGACGGAGGCTGACAGTAAATCAAATGAAAATCAAGCATTTGGTTCGAAAGATTCTCGTCGCGAAAACATCTCTGGGTTTGCCGAGATTGAATCTCTCCCTCCAGCAACGAATGGGAAGAAAGAGGAGGACCGCGAAGATCACAATAACAGTTCCGACTCAGATGAATACGCGGGGGGTATGGAGTGGGGCAATCTGTTTGAGTCGAACGATGGAAGCGGGACACCAACATTTCCGATCTCCACATCAGAGAAAGATGCTGGGACAAAGATTTCGTTGAATCTTGGTTTTGATCCTCCAGCAGGCATGAATGGATTGGGCGACAAAGAAGACCACCGAGACGCGTTCGCTTCCGAGATGTTTTCCACTGAAGAATGGGGTGATGCTTTCGTGTCACAGAAAGAAGCACCTGGACCCTCAAAGAAAACGGAGACGTTTGAAACCGAGGAATGGGGCAACGTTTTTGAATCCAAAAGTCCAACATCCAGCAACAATAGCGGGCCACCACCTGACGCTGCCTCCACAAGCAAGGACTCAGAAAGTAGCGCCTCGGCGGAGGCACTATCGAATACCGAACTTATCTCTCCACGAACAGGGGCAATGGAAACTGATGGTAATGATGACGCCCCTGGTGGCAGTCTTGACTCAGACGAAGATGCTGAAACTTCGAAGGGGAAAGACAGGCCTCAAACTTCACTGTGGGGCCATCTGGTTGAGTCGCGGAGTCCAGCATCCAGCAACAACAATGGCCCACCACCGGCCGAAGACATGTTTCTGACCGAAGAGCGCAGGCCGTTCATGTCACAGGGTCCAGCATCCAGCAACAATAGTGGACCACCATCTGCCGCTGCCTCTACGAGCAAGGAGGACTCAAGTAGCGGCTCAGCGGAGATGCGATCGAAGACTGAACTTTTCCCTCCACGAACAGGGCCAATGAAATCCGAGGGCAAGGATGGCCACCGTGGTGGCAGTTTCGACTCGGCAGGCCA